>JADDOH010018035.1:0-11574 GCA_016648135.1 Agrypnia vestita
TCATTCAATAAGTATGTTTAATATCATTGTTCATAATTACATAAAATACTACCCTCAAATCAAAAATAAAGTAAGAATCACTATTATCACTAAGAACAATTAAAGTGCTATTGCACTTTAATTGTTCTTAGGATCATAATAAGTTAAAATTAAGAATAAGTTAAACAAAACTAAAATATCAACAGTCTCTAATGAATATACATAAATTATTAATACCTATGTATATAGGTATTAATAATTTAATGTATAAAATAAATACATTTTCCAAAAAGAACCGTAAAGAAAACTGACAAAAATTCTGAATATATTGAATATATTTAGAATAATTATTCTTAAACAAGGCGAAGTTATTAAATGTACAAAGTCAAAATAATATATAATAAACTAAAACAACAATAAACAAACAAAATTTATAAATATAAAAATGGTAAACAAAGCTTTTTTTTTTTATTATCACTGTACAACATTATTCCAGACTTGTCGACCCCATCTTGGTAAGCTTTTTATATGTGCATTAAACGGAAGATTTTTTACTAAAACTGAAAACTGCAACATCACCTGAAATCAAAATAATTAAAATATTGTAACATTATATAGAAAGTCTTCGGTTTTCCATTAAATGAATAAAATAAATCAAAAGTTACCATTAGTTGTGCTGCCATTGCAACATTTCACATATGCATATATTGTGTAGAACTACACATGAGTATACAATTTGTCCAGCAACGGTCCGACTGTAATGCAGAATTGAATGCTTCAGAATGCACCGAAATGTTGACTGAAAAAGTTCAATACATCGCTTCACAACATTTCTGATTTTGTTGTGTGCTTTTGTATACCTAGATTCGGTATATTCTTTCCTGGATTTTATGAAAGCATAAGAAGCCAGGACTCTGATGGATACCCACAATCACCTGAAAATTCAACAATATTTTATGTTATAAATTGCATAAGGCTATTGGAAAACTATGAAAAATCAAACATTTATAAGCATTAATAAAATAATGTAGGTATGCTTAACCAAATAATTTTCAATGTGGCAATTGATCCGCATATATTATAATGAATATGTTAGTAAGATATGAGAAACACAAATTTGCTACGCACTTTTATGAACGGAGATTATTTTGACACTTCTTAATTATGCATTGCAGTACTTTCAGAGAGTATTTCTCAACTCACGTGTGATTCGAAGCAAGTTTTGCAACTCATCCAAATGTTTGTTTTACTATTAACGCAATGGAGTGGGATTTTTTACTCAATGTTCGATAGATTTTTAGATACTCCACTATATGAAAATCTAACCTCATTTTTTCAAAATTCGTCCAGAGCGGATTTTGTAATTATACGGCTCAAATACACTGTATTAAAAGATGATATAAGAAAGATTGTTTCTTACAAACGTATTAATTTCTTCATCCACAGCGTCCAGATGAAAAATCATGGTTAAACTTGTCCGCGTTACGGCGTATTCAAATCTTCCCATCTTGACAGATAACAATTTACATCTTTCTCCCTCCCTCTATATCTATCTCATGTAGAAACTTACAGAAACAAACACCGACGTAAAGCTATGTCTCGTTTATTTTTAATTTTTATTATCGTCTATTAAGTGTTGGGATAAAGATCTTAAAGATCTAGACATTGCTATTTTCAGTATACGGATGAATGTATGACTGCATACGATATGAAGGGGGATTAGCATTTCATATTCTGGGATCGTACTATTGTCCAATGAAACATTGAAGAAAATAAAAATAAAACCATTACCCCTTTACCACCACCTTTGGTTTTTTTTTCTATGTGTAATAATTACCTAAAATATGCATGTCTTTTAACAAAAAAAAATTAATGAATTTTTTATTGGAGAATACAGTAAAACTCGCTTAATAAATTCACTTTTAATAAGTAAGTATATAAGAAGAATCTGAACCCGGGAGATTATAAGAAATACAGAGTGCTAAATAATAAAATAACTTCAGAAATAAGGAATTCTAGGAAAAGTTATGAACAATCAGTTGTTGATAAAGGTCCAAAGGCATTTTATAGTTACACTCGTAGACTGTTGGCATCAAGATCTACAGTACCAAGAGTCTTGCGTAATGATGAGGATGGCTCTGTAGTTGTGGACCCCCAGTGTGTTGCTGATTTATTTGCTTCACAGTTTGTCAAATCATATGTAAAAGAACCAGGCGGAGCACTGCCGGCAATGGACTATCCCCAGCGTTCTGCCAATTCGATAACAACAGTTTCCATAACATCGGAACTTATTGAGAAACAGCTGAAAAATCTTAAGGAGGATGCAGCTCCTGGTCCTGATAATATTCCTTCTGTTGTGCTGGCCCCTTGAGCGCCATTATTGCCCCCATAATGCAAAAATCTCTTGATGAAGGAAAACTACCCGCGGATTGGAAGAGGGCAATAGTAACTCCCATTTATAAGAAGGGAGACAAATTGAATCCAGCCAACTACAGACCTATAAGCTTAACATCAGTTCTGTGTAAGGTAATGGAGAGAATTATCGCTGAGGACTTACGAAGATTTATGGAAGACAACGGCATTGTAGATTTGGATCAGCACGGATTTGTGCCTAAAATCCATTCACAGAGTCAAGACCACTGCGCATGTGGATACCGCGTGATCAACTGAAAAAACTGACCACAGTCAAAAATGTAAAGCTTCGATCACACACTAGCTTGTATTTTATTTTATGATTAACTGTCAAAATATGTTTTTTTTCCAAAATTCAAAACCATTGTTATGTTTTTCTGAAAACCGTAATAACTAAATATAGGTAATAATAATTACTAAATTAAAGAAGACTCACCTAAAATATCTGTAACACCCGAACATTGATATCAAACGAAGAATTATTGTCAGTCACACACATATGGAAATAATGTTTTTAAATATTTTGTTGCATTAAAAGTAAAACTAAAACTACGTCGTAATAATATTACTTAAAAATCAGAATCAGAAGTCTCACTTTCATTATTTACATTTATCACTAAATTGTCTGTCATATTGTCGACCGCGATATCTATATCCCACATGCGCTTTTCTTCTTTCTGTATAACATGGTCTATACATTTTTGCCATTTTGCTGGAGTAATAAGCTCAATGCCTTGTTCAAAAAGAATTTTCACATCGTTTAACTTATATGTTATGTTATTTTTAGCGACGTGCGATTTCACTTGCGCCCATATGAGTTCTATTGGGTTGAGTTCGCAATGGTAAGGGGGAAGACGCAGTACAATTTTATTATGTTTCGTGGCAATATTGTCGACGACAAACGATTTATACTGATTTTTCACCTCCTGTACAATTTTGATCAATTGTGCCTTTACCATAGTAGTCGGATTATGATTAATATTTTTAGAGCTAAGCCAAGCTAAAATATCGTTTTTTCTCCAGGCAGATGTGGGGAGTGCTTCTGCCTGCCGGCTATGATAAGGAGCGTTATCTAAAACAATGACTGAATTATCTTCAATATTCAGGCATAATTTTTCGAACCATTTCTCGAAAACATCCGCATTCATTTCATGGTGGTAATCCCCATCACCTTTTTGTCCCTCGAACATTAGCAACATTTCTGGTACAAAACCGTCCTCGTTGCCAACGTGGGTTATGATAAAACGTTTCCCTTTACCTGATGGATTTTTAACCCGATTGTTAGGCCAGACAAAAATGCCTCCCTTGAAGATTTTAATTTACAAAAACACACAGATTCGGAACACTTTAATTACACAAAATACACCCGCCACTAACAGATTCTAAAAATACACTGAAATATATTGGTGAAAACGACCCTTAATGATGCACAAAGCGAGGTCAAGGGAGGTTTGGGTGAATTCCCAATTTTAGGCAATTAAAAATAAAACAAAAATAATTCTGAGTAATTATTTTACAAATTATTTTCTTTTGATTAGATACATCATTGGAAAAAGTACGCTTTTGGGCAATTCAATCTCATAAGATTAGGAATTTACTTAGAAACAACTCCACGCGTTTTAGAAAAAATCAGTTATATTTTGATAGGGCAGCAAAATTTCTTGATTACCAACTGTGGTACTTTTATTTACGTCAGCATTTTTTACGATTAAACTATTTTTAAATGAGATAGCGACAGGACTTAATTAATTGTGTGGCCAAATCACACAGGTCCACTTTGTAAATTCCCTATTATAGTATTATAATATATAAAATGCGCGTCTGCTTCCCAATCCCATTTTTATTTTCTGAAAGGTGAATTGAAAAAAAAAACCTTGAATACCTAAATTTTATTCGTGTTATCTTATTGGAAATTGAATACTGGAACATTCACTGTAATTATAGTGTATCTCAATAACTACTACATCGTGGAAGCGGACATTATTACAAGGATATGTATTTGATCACAATTATATAAGTGCCACAACAGCTTTAAAATTTTCATAAAATAAATACAGGATGTATCAGAGCTAGCAGCAGAAACTTGGCTGGTAGATTCCTGCCTATATTATATTTGAGTGTAAAATGTTCAAACAACCATGACCTAATATTATTAGTTATGGAGATATGCAATATTAAACAAAGTGTGCATTTTTTTAAATATTTCTGTCTTATTTTTTGCAAAATGTTGAACTATCATTACAGTAACTTACACGAGTTAATACCGATTCGCTCATGGCCAGTGACGTCACACCGATACTGATGGTAAACGGTAGACATGGGTGTAAGAGAAGGTACGATGTTCCATCCTTCTGTCAAAGAAGGAACTTTATCGGGAATGATATATGACATGCAATATCAAATTTTGCATTTTCTTTAATATTTCTATTTTTTGCTAAAAGTTGAGGAAGTTGAAAAGTTGAATCATTACAGTAATTTATATTGATAAAATGATAAAAAATCTTTCTATTCTATAAGGTTTTTATCATTTTATTCGTCTTGTACTAAAGCAAGTGAATTTTTCATAATCGAAATAAGTTACTGTAATGATAGTTCAATATTTCTGACTTATTATTACAAAAAATAAGTCAGAAATATTGAAAAAAAAAATTCAAACTTTGATATTACATATCTCCATAACTATTGATATTAGGTCATGGTTGCTAGAACATTTTAGACTCATTACATAGGAATCTACCGGCCAAATTTCTGCTGCTAGCTCTGGTACACCCGTGTAAATATGTATATAAATTTAAATGGAGAAGTTGTAAAAAGTTCTATAAAAAAGTCCGCGACGACATATATGTTAACGTTGATTCACAGATTGTTATAATATGAATAAAATATATATTTAAAATTAATATTAATCTGTCGGGGTAATTTAAGTAGCTAATGTTAAATTCTTATCCAAAAAAATGTTTATCGTGAGGGAATTGTATGTAGATAAAAATTGCTTTTTTACACAATATTGTTTGGACGAGTAGTTTAGATTATATTGATTTTTCTGATGCTCTTACAGTCTCAAACTGAATTCCACGCGGGCTAAGCTGCGGGCACAGCTAGTTAATTAATAAATTTATTTTTTTACCGCGCCCTATAACCGGTGCCCTTACGCAAAACCCTATCACGTGATGGCCACGCACTGAACATTGTTTACCCCAATATTCTTGAGCCAGTAAACGCACTTTAGACGTTCCACTGTGACTAATCTTCTCACATGTCTAGAAAGGTGGTCCACTAGTTTTGATAGCCATGAACCTATAGACATATTTTATCTTGATTTTGAAAAGGCCTTTGACAGAGTCCCACTTAATAGATTAATCGCTAAGTTAGAACATCTAGGAATCCGTGGTTCATTACTTCAATGGATTAAGAGCTTTTTGACTGAGCGCTCCTTTGCTGTCCGAGTGGGTGACTCTCTATCTGCACCGCAAGTAGTTTTAAGTGGAGTTCCACAGGGGAGTGTGCTGGGACCAATTCTCTTTATTTTATACATATATACATCTTCGTGCTGCTGTCCAGTCCACTATGAGTTTCTTTGCTGATGACACAAAATATTTCGGTAACCCCTTACTGACCATGAGGTGTTACAGAGAGACTTAAATCAATTATCGGAGTGGACAAAGCAGTGGCTCATATGTCTTAATGTTGACAAATGTTGTGTTCTCCATGTCGGCAAGAATAACCCAAATATTGAGTATACCTTAAACGAAAGCCTGATTAAGTCAGTGGTCTCGCAGAAGGATCTGGGTGTTACTATTACCAAGGACTTTAAATGGTGTGAGCACATAGCGAGTGTGTTTAAGAAGGCTGACTCTATTTTGTATTTAGTGAGAAGATCATTCCAACATCTGACAGTACCACTATTCACAACTATTTATAAGATATATGTGAGGCCTCTCCTCGAATATGCCTCTCAGATCTGGAATCCATATTTTGCTAAAGACATAGTTTTACTGGAAAATGTTCAGAGACGAGTCACAAAATTGCCCTTAGGTCTTAAAAACCTGGAATATGCGGAAAGGCTGAGAGTATTGAAACTGCCCACTCTTCAGGAGCGACGAGCAAGTGACCTCATCGAGACATTCAAGATTCTATCGGGCTACTACAATATTCCTAATATGACAGATATGTTTGCATTTAACACTAATGTGGGCCTTCGAGGACATCCCCTGAAGTTGAGCAAGTCTCGGTTCTCGTATAACCCAAGAAAGCATGAATTAAGCAATAGAGTGGTCAATATTGGAACAGTTTGCCTGAAGGCGTTGTGTCTGCAGCCAGTGTCAACCAATTTAAGAATAGGCTGGATATTCAAATGAGAGACAGTGATATGGGCCTATCAGCTTAAGCTGCCTGCCCATTATCAATAATAATAATAATAATAATAATAATAATAATAATAATAATAATAATAATAATAATAATAATAAGTTTCCCCGCTAAATAAGTTTAAATTCTGCGGTCTCGAAAAAGTCCCATACAAATCTTTTTTTTAGGCTTAATATGTTTCCCGCTTATTTTCGTTTCTCACCTAAGTAGTGCAAATATTTTTAGCTGAACTCAATTTATTCATACGAATAAATCTTCATAATACGTTTTTCGGAAGACGATATTTTGTTCAACATTCCTAAAAATGAAAAATGGGCGCAATAAAAATTAAATGGACAGCTTACAATAGATAATTCTTGCAAAGCCATAAAATTAGCAGTTTAACAAAAACTGTATTATTTGAAAAGGCGAGACCATAAAACTTTAACCATATAGGCTTGCAAATAGATAACAGAACTACCACTGTCAGCTGGTTTTGTACGATTTGCCGCTGTACAGTTTTGGTTTGTTCTGTGAGCCTATATTTCCTAATAAAGTGTGATATGTGGAGGAGGTACAGTGAATGGACTATTGCGGGCCTCTCCGGGTCCCGTCGCCCTTTACACGACGTGACACGGAGATGGTCTTTAGAGTAAAAAATTGTCAACCTGGTGACGTATGAGGAGGACCGATATGAGAGCTTTCGCTCATAAAACGGTCCTGGGAAAGCGGTGAGTGTCCATTCACTGTTCTGTGAGCCTAGTACGGGAGAACTGCGCATTTTTAAACTTGTGTGTTCTGTACGGAACAACGGCAATTTCAATGCTTAATGAACCATTCGGCATCCTTCTAGCAACGTGACTGCAATCCTGGAAGAAGCAACTGCTACAGCAATACCAGATCTCGCACGAATAGTGGCCAAAATCAATGACATGAGGAATGTCTTCCCAGTTCCACTGGGCGCATCGAGGAAAAATAAGTCTCGTATCGTATCGTACACTTCCTTCTGTTGGGGGTTCAACAGTGGTACATTCGTTCGAACTGATTGGTTTAATGCATCTCGATCATATTCACAATCACATTTTAATTCTCGATTGAAAGCGTCGTTCATTCCATGATCTGACGTTGGATGAGGTAAAGTCTGGTTATGTATCTCCTCATTCACCTTGAGATCAGGATTCCCCGAACTGACACGAATTTGATGTAAAATATCTTCTGACATGTCATCCTTGTACTTGTTCCACAGTTCACGTGGATTCGGTGGGAAGTATCTCAAAATAATGTGCGTATCTAATTTGGAGATGCAAAAACAATTGCTTCAGCGATTATCATGTCCCAATGAGTATCGTTTTCAAGCAAATTGAGCTGTTGACATGCAGCACGAAATGTTGGGCACACTATACCATTGACATTGATTCAAATGATGTCGGCCCACAAAAATTCACCAGCAACAACTGCAAGTAGAAGCATTTGTCATTCATCGGATGAACTGTGTAAATGCGATCAAGAGCATCAGTAGAACGCACATCCAGATGATTAAGAACCACATCACCTTGCTTCTGACGTTGAAGTTTCTTCGATGAAGCGTTCCAAGTGTAATAACGTGGCATCTCAGTGTAGAGTAATGTTCGTGCAAATGGATCGCTCTGGCAAATCGAAAAGAAACTGGTCTATGTTGTCGCTGGAGGTTTTTCATCACGTTGAGCAATATTCGATGCGTTGAAATAAACTCTTCGACCATTCTCCAGGTGCACCGCATAATGTACAGCAGTGGGACGAATAGGGAACGAGAATATATGCTGAATCGCCTCATTGCAGCTCACATATCGAGCAACTCGATAATGCGTGATTTCATCATTGGTCTTGGGGGTTTGAACGCCAAAAACCGCCATATTGGTGGCATATTTGGAGATGTATTTGATGGATTTCACTGAATTGCAAAACTCCACATTGCAATGCGTCTTGAGTGTTTTGGAAAGAAGTGGCGAATACAGAACAATTCAAGTATTGTGGATCACGATATCGATTCCTTTCGCTTTCATTGTAATAGTTCTACCGTTATCACCGGGTGAACAATGCCAATACAGTGGATAACCATCGTTGCCAGTGATAGTCTCCGCCGTCAAATTTCGTGGATAACGCTTGGAACACTTGCCGTCGACCATGCATGGTGATTGGAGGTTGATTGCGCCACATGGTCTGTGAATCACGTTCGTAATTACAACATCATGCAGGTCTGTATCGGTTGTGGGATCAGGAATCTCGGCACATATGATGTCATCTATTTGGTTTAGTCAAATTCTTTCAACTAACTAACGTCTGCACAGCTAGCTCAATGGTATGCAGTGAAAGGACCGCGCAACTGAATCAACCGTCAAAGGATAAGGCACACAACCCCATCTAGTGGCATTTCCGGAACCAGTATACAACGCCATGTTCATTTTTATCCGTGTTTTGTTCCTGTCATGTATCAGAGATGGCGTTGTATACGGATTTTAATTTTTTGTGATTTTCTTACTTTTCCAATGCGCGAGGAAACTTCTCGAGGCTGAGACGAACAAAAAAAATTAACAATATTTTTATATAAATGTATGTTCTAAGAACACAATTACTTGATTTTGTCCCCAGAGGGATGATTAATTAATTAAGGATAAATTATATAAGTCTCACAGAGGCAAAGCTATTTATATATGAGAAAAGTGGATGGAAGTCTCTAATACGATGGCTCAGGGTTTACAACCTGTATGAGCTGGCTATGTACACTAACTTGTTAATGAAAAAAATAATAACAGATGTCTCCAGCAGAGACCAGTGCAATATATGAAATGTTCCTGATTTATACATAAATAGAACTTTCAAAAATTTGATGTGTGGATGTTCTTACAATGGAAATGGTGAATGTTGCATTGCGTAGAGTGATCACTTAAGTCAGCTCATATAGATTGTAAGCCCTGAGCCATCATATAAGAGACTTCCATCCACTTTTCTCATATATAAATAGCTTAGTCTATATGAAACCTCTATAATTTATCTTTAATTGAAAAAAAAATCATCGAAATCAGACAATCAGTTCTCGAGATATCAAAAAAAAGTTCCATACAAAATGTATGGATGATAAAAATGTATGATAAAATGTATGATAAAAATAAGTTTCTTCATAATTATTTTTTCGTGATTTTTTTCGAAGTTTTAACACTAGGTTTGCGGGCATTTTTGATATACCTGTCTCTACGGCACCCGTCAAATTGACGGATGCACATAAGTACTTCGTTTTTTTGGATTAAATGTTTAATTTAACTGTTTTCTTTAACTGAAGTCCTCAAATGTTCAATTGAAATGGTTCAATTCTTTTTTAGAACACGACGCGCTTTTATTTCTGTGCAGTCTTTGATATGTTCTAACATGCGCGTATCAATTATTAGTTCGAAGGCAGTTCGCACATGACCCGACATCACATTTCTTTTGAAATATCTAGTAAGTCCTGCGACACCTTTGAATATTGTGTGAATGGACAGTCTACCGCTGAACCCACTTGCTTCAAAGCCCATCCATTGTGTTCCATCGACAGCAAGTAGTGTATTGCTTTTGGAGGAGGATGACTCTTTCTCGGAGTCAGTGCTTGAGGAAATGCGCATTCTTTTTCTACCAAGACCTGGAATGTTTTCTTCTTCTGATGACTCTTTTGTCATTTCGCTGTCGACGGATTTGGAAGTCTTGGATTCATGTTCACTTTCATTTTCAAATGCTCTTTCTTCAGAACTAGTACCGGAATTATCTTCATTGATATTAGAAATTTCTTTCAATAATTCCAAATACTTTCTTGATTCACTCATGGTTGCTAAAAATGGGTGAAGATAAAATAAAAATTATTCCAAAAGTAATTAGTAAATATTAGAAAATAATATTATCGAAAAAAATTCTAACAATAAGTAGATTTTTTTCTTTCCAAATATTTAAACGTATTGCTAAAATTTTAAAACTTGATAGACATCTTCACACACAGGCTACAATTCTAAAACTGAAGATTTTCATATGGTCAACATTGCCAGAAATCAACCCTCAAAGAGACCTTTTTTTATAGACCCATAAATCATAATGCTCCAAATGCCTTATGCAGCGCATAGGTACCTACTTGTAATTTGTGTTTGAAACAAAATTTTCTAAACATCGATGATATTCTTTCTTCACACAAATTGTAGAAATATGATTATGTTGTTTCAAAAGTAATAATTTCACAAATGGGACGAATTCAAAAGGCATATTCTTTAAAGTACCAAATCCGTCAATTTGACGGGTGTCCGTAGAGATACTTATAAAGCTACAAGATTTTCAAAAAGAAGAGGTCATCCGATTCGATCTCCTTAAGTTTTTAATAGCACTTTTGGTCAGTTAGTGGCAAAATACTTGTGTTGGCAGGGAAAAAAAGCAACTCAATATTCTGAAGATTATCTAGCTGCTTTTAAGGTTGATAGGGTGACCGAAGCCTTTGTCCACCAGCAATAGGATTTTTATTTCCTTCAGATTGTATCCCATCTTTGCACTACCTTTCCGAAAAGTTAGGATGTCATCCATGCGAACTTTTTGTCCTTGTAGGTGACCGGTAACTTGAAATTCTTGAAACTGCGTGGATTTTTTAACTTTCCAATAACTATTAGTTTTATTTTTCTGTACGATTCATGTCGATGTCCGCTAGCACTAGCAATGCGCTTTTTAGTGTTTGCCAACCACACACAACTCATTTTTAAATTTGAAAGTCTGGTCTGGTAACCTTTTTTAAAAAATCTGGTCTCATCTGTATTGAAGATAGCGTTAGGATAGCACCACGAGGTCAACTCT
>JADDOH010018036.1:0-16763 GCA_016648135.1 Agrypnia vestita
TTGGCAGTCTATCTGTCGGCATCCGCAAGATGTAATGTAATGTAATGCCCCTCATAATCTACTTAAATAAAAGACGAAGCTATTTATGTGGGAAACGTATTTAGAAGCCTTTCAGGGTTTGTGACCTGTGTAAGCTGGCTTAAGTGATCACTTTACACAGTGCAACGTTCACAATTCCACCTTTAGAACACCCACACATTATCAATTCTTTTGAAAGTTGTATATAGGTTCTTAATCAGTTTTCTTTCAAGTATTTGAGGGACTTTGCTGGAGAAATCTATGGTCCTTACCTTGGCGTAGTGTACATAGATTTCGCAACTGGTTACCTATATATTATTAATGTCGATAATGTAATATTGAAAAATCTGTCTCTAAAATTTAATTTACATTTTTAATATACCTTTTTTACGTGTTTTTTAATTATTTTTAGGGTTTCTTATGTGTTTTCGTGTCTCTTTTTCCTGCAAGTAGTTTATTTTTCTTACATTTTGTTTATCAAAGTTCTGCAATTTTGCCTATACTACAATCTTGATAATTCCTTAACTTTTGTGTACTTACTGTATTTTTTTGTGTCCTGTATACTTTTTCACGGTATTATTGTTTTATATATTTTTAAACCAACATTTTCTTTATTTTGACTTTATTTTTCTTGGAATTCATTATTTATTTGTAATGTGTACTTTAAAAGCTTTATGGCCGTGTATGTTGGCAAAATAAAACAAAAATAAATTATAATAATTTTGTATTTAAACTTAATTTATTGACCAACAGCACCAACTAAAACTGTGAGGGAGGGAGTATTTTAGATCCATGCAGGCTCTTCATACATCATAATTTTAAAGTTTATGGCTCTTCCCGCGCAGAACATCTGCGCGCAAATATTTAACTGCTCAGCATCATAAATTGTTTTATGCACACAATTTCCTTCCCTACTACGGTTACTCTAATTATCTTCTTCTTCAGAGACCTACTAACCTAAAAACTAACTCTTATTATCTTGAGAAACACACGTAATGTTGACCAGGTGTATAGAATGGTTTATATAATACTTGCACTTATTTTGCACGCTTTTATGATCTGTCAGGCGAGAAATTTTGTAATCTATATTTGACCCATGTCTTGACCAACAACCGCCCTGAAATGTAGCTGAGAGACGTATTCCGGATGACAATACAATAATCATTCATTAACTTCAAATTAAATTCAGTTTAATTTTATTTAAAATGCTGACGCTTATTTCATCGGACATTGTACATGCCGATGACATTGTCGGTTTTGTGGTTAATAGCATTCGAAAAAGAAACAACCTCGACGCAATTCAAAGTGGCGACGAAGACAAAAAAGGAGAAAATATTTTTTAACAGCCATCAAACGAGCTTTAAGTATAAAGCTCATTTTTATAGCGCCTGCGCCAAAGTCCATTCTTTGCTCGATCTTCTTAATTAAGTAGGTACTCACGTCTCAGCTGCACTGCTCTGAAGAATTTTTTGCAAACTAATATTTCAGTGTTTCTTTTTTATTATTATTTCTTAAGTTACATACCTGTTTATTCACTAGTATTTTACACTTTACATTCTAAAATCTATTACTAACATACTATCCATAATAACCTAAATATTTATATTTACATCTAATTTAATCTATGGTACAGTCTATAGTAAGTATAATATTTAATACATCTTTTAATCATATATTTAATACTGCTATATTGCTAGCAGGATCTGGAAATAGCGAAATCACTACAGTGCAGAAATATATGTTTGTCTCACCCATACCGGCGACACTTTGAGCCTTATGCGCCTGTCCGAGAATTACCGCCAATTTATATCCAATCAGCGCCGCCACATGGGATAAATGAGAGTCACGACGCTTGCGCACAAGAGGTCAAGTGACAGCAATGAGATAAAAGTAGCATTTTCTGCCCCGCTTAGTCCGTGACACCTCCACTTATGGGCATAGCAATATAGGAGTATTACATATATGCTTACAATATGATCTAGTCTTTGATACAATCTATAGTAAAAAAATAATACATCTTATAATATGATCTAATCTGTGGTTCTGGACAGCAGTCTGAATTTTATTTTTTTTCGCAGGATTTCTGTGTTCGATTTATTCGCTTTTTGTATACATATTAAAACAATGGCGGGTTTATTTCCAGTTGGCAATTTCTTCCAATCAACCACACAATTTAGCATAAATTTCGAAACATATTTCCAGTATACAATAATACGGTAACAAAACTAGCTCCATTATAACGAGTAGGAGATGGATGGGGATAAGGAAAGGTTAAACTAGGTTTTGGGGAAGTTAAAATTGCTTTAGTCTGATTTTGAAGAAAGTAATGGTCTGTGATGGTGTGATATCTGTGTAAAGTTGATTCCACAGCCTAGCCGACTGCACTTAGAACAAGAAGCTGAAGAATTCAGTATTATGGGTGGGGATGGATAGTCAACTACTGTCAGCTGAACGGAGTGGGAGACCATGATTAGATATATGGGATACATCTAAATATCCCCATACACAGCTACAGCCCTGAGCAGACCATCAACACATACATAGTAAGCAAGGCGTGACCTCCAGTGACACGTGATACAAGAGGCACATTGAATAGCCGCGACTTCTTCAGCGGACAGCAGGTCAAATCAAGGTGCACGCGCCAGACGGTCGCCGGAAAACGCAACGTAGACAAAACAGTGACACAGCAGCGTACACGAGCCATCGACACAGGTCGATGCCCAGAGCACCGTCAGCGGCATTCAATACGCGTACAGCCAGACTTCAAGACAGTTCTTTGTACCCAAAACATATAAAAATAGTCAACGTCCTGTACGGGCATGTCAGTCTCTCAACTACCCCCGGCGTAGGCCGGAGGCCCTGTTCTGTCTAGTTTTTATCATTGTCTTTATTATTGTAATTCTGTATAACTTGTAATTGTTATATCGAGTAAATAAATTCATCAAACATTCCATGACTTTGGAGAATTCCCCTTAAATAACGGGTGGTGCCTTTAAAGCAACCTTCTCCATATTCATTGATCACTTAAAAATGTGGGTGGAGCCCTTCATTCCCACACCAGGGAACTACAGACGGAAGAAGAGAACACGTTTCCCCACAGATGGAAAGATTAATTTAAATTATATGTAAAAAATAATAGGTGATACGGTTTACTTTCACTATTTGTTATTAAAACAATTAGAACGTTTTCAATGCTAATGCAATATCAAACATAAGACTGAAGGACAACGTGAGTAGTAGGAGAGAGATTTGAGTCGGGTAGGTGTAAGGCAAAAGAGAGGTTTGAATATTAATTACATTTTTGATACAATAAATCGAATTTAGTACTGAGGATTGCAAAATATATCCACTTTTTGATGTCTATGATTTTAAGTTTCTATGAATATTTTTTTATGTGTGTTGCAGTGGCGCCGGTGTCCGTGGAGATCGAGGCCCGCGAGCCGCTGCGGGCGGGGCGGACAGAGGTGGTGGTGTGCCGCGCCCGGGGCGCCCGGCCCCCCGCGCGCCTGCACTGGCTGCTGCAGGGCACGCCGCTGCCCCCGCACGCCTACAAGCAGGAGGTAATCTCCCTTCATGTATTAAAAATCCTTCAAGAGGCGTAGCGTTTATTGAATGTATACTGTACTAGAAGATTGGACAACACGATCGACGAAACAGCGACACCCTTTCTACAACACAACACCCTCAACCCGACAGTGCTCAGAGCCGACGATATGGAACTGCATCCGAAGATGGCAATTCCTTCAATTCAATTCAATTCAACTGTTAAGTGATAGATTGGAACTGATTAATAAATATCGGTCAGACGAGGAGGGAGAGGGAACATAACGTAACCTCCAGCAGAAGGTATTCATTCGCGACAACAAATTCTATGTCCATGACGTATTTGCAAATACTGAACAACCGTTATTTAAGATTTGAATCTAATCGTATTGGTGATTGGTTGGTACACTAGACAATAGTTAAATCTCAGTTACCAATCATTGATACAATCTCAATTAACGGCTATTGGGTAACCAGTTAATATAACGGTTTTCACCATCATTAATGTGGCATGACATCATCCTATTGAAACCACATCAGTCTATGTTCTAATTTTTCACCCAAATAGTTGTAAATTAAGATCGGTAGGTACCTATTGATCTTCATTTAATTTCAATTAAATGAAGATCATAATTTCAGTTAATAAAATATATACTCTTTTCAGAGCACCGCAAAAAAAGCTTTTATTTAAAAAAAAAAAAAAATATTTGGGAAATCACATTATATTGAATTATCTCTCGATAGTTCTCATCCGTGACAATAATTGTTTCATCTCTTTGGTTTGGTTGCATAAATCAATCTCTCATTTTCACTTAGCATTAAAAGAATGTCATCATGTTCTCTTAGCGTGCATTTACCCATAATAAAAATTACATACCTGCACCAGACAACTCTCAAAACCAAACTGACGTAAGAGTCAAATTAACAAAATAGTGCCAAAGCATAATGGTAGATACCGAAAAAGGTTTCAAAATACTGATTCGTTTTTGATGATCATGACAAATGATCATCAAAAACAATAATACATAAATTTAACAATACATATCAAAGAAAAGCAAATCCTGTTGAGAGCGAGACAACGAGACATGTTAGAACTCATTCTGTAAAAATAAAAATAATAACATAATCTCAATAGCTAATATGAGATAAGATATTGATTGAATACCTCATATTCGGTTTGTAGGTGCCAAAAGGTAAATCAAATCAAATTTGTCACTTGCAGTTGGATTGTGGATTATTCTCAGTTGTATAAATAAAACAAAAACAAAGGTTACAGTACAAATTTATGTTGTTATTTCGGAGAAGATTTGAAGATTGGTGTGGTTATGTGAACATATTCCCGAATCACACTCTCGCTCCCTACTGTTGCTGTCTGGTTGAGGGTCGAAAATCATAAAGCAACGCCACTCACTAATAGATGTCGTTCTCATAATTACTTTTTATAAAACAAAGTATTTGTGTTGTATATAGGGAGAACCAATATACCTTTGTCTCTACTCTTGGCTACTATTTAGATTTCCTAAGGAAAAACTTTATTTACTGCAATCCAGAACAGCTCAACTTGACGGACTAGACTAGCTGTAGACTGACCAAACCACTGAGTTAGGTTTTTTAGCCACGATGTTGTCCTTTAAGGGCAACATCATTTGAGTCCGATCGGTCGAACGGTACACATTTGCAATGAAAATATATCAGGGGAGGGGAAGGGGTAAAAGGGGTGGGGGGAGAAATATCACCTATGTTACCCACCGTGTCTCAAAGAATAAGTTTCCAAATTTTGAGGTGAATGGTACCCACCGCTTTCCCAGGACCGTTTTATGACATATCGGTCCTTCTCTTTCGCCTCCAGGTTGGCATTATTTAGCTACAGTGCAAGACCGTGCTGCCCTGCATGGGTCGTATAAACCAGTGCGAGGCAGCACGGCCGCAAAAAACAAAACCATTCACAGAACGACACCATTATATATGTTTTTATTGCATAAAATAAATACTTAAATAAATACAAGAACAAGAGATGGTAATAACAAAAGAAGAAAAATAATAGAAGAATTTCGCAGTGGCGGCAGTGGACGGCTAAAATCAAACAGATACCCCCACTGGGGTGCTGTTTGTCTTCTTTCTCCGAATTATGAGGTGCAAGCTCTCACACTTCTCTGAATGTCGCATCACATGTCCGAGATATTGATATTGAAGTTTACAAATTTTTACTGTTACAATTAGGTACTTATTTTTCTTTACCGAACCATGACATCTTTATTGATAACTCTGTATTTAATAATTTAATAGGAATATATAAATATCGGAGCTTATGCTGTCCCCGTCTACTAATCCATACCTTACATTTATATCTTATCTGTAAAATGGTAAATACTATCAGTATACACACCTATAATATTTAATGTATATTGCTCCACAGGAATCAACAACTGACGATGTAAGCATATCCCAATTGGAGTTGGCAGTTGGAAGAGAACAGCGAGGACAGCAGTTGACATGTCGAGCTACCCACATGCTGCTGCCACCGTCAGATCCTCTCTACTCCATCATGACTCTTGATATCCTGCGTAAGTTTTACTTTTTCAATTTAATTATTTAAATGAATATCAATATACTTACTGATAATTTCATTTTGCAGTAATTTCTAACATACATGGCTTAGAGAAGAAACACATAAACAAAACAACAAAAAATTAAGGGACATTTGATGACATTTTACATATTAGTTTACATTTTACATACTATGTACATAAGCACTGTCAAATCATCCTTTTAAATATTTTAATTGAGAGAAGATGAATCATATCTATCAACCTTTACCATTACTTTGGTAAAGGTTAACAGATAATAACAATTCAACAACCGAACAATTCACCACTATTGCTTGACCACTACAACTTGGCGTGTGGCGACTTTGCAACTAAAACCCGCCCCGCCCGCACCCGGCGGTAACCCCTCGCCCTGTCATTCAGTACAATTTTGTATTTGCTCGAGCTGTGACATCTTGATTACCAATATACACTGAATTATTATGTCCAAAACATCCTAAACAGTCCGGGATGGTGCAAGAACAATTGCCAATGAAGTATTAAAGTTTTGCGAAGCTGAAAAAGCAAAAAATGGACCGATATTACCGTCTGACAGTTTGACAGATAGAAAGGCCGCCATTACGGCTTGGTTTCTTTAGTGCTGCCCGACCAAATTTCTGTTAAAGGCTACGACGCCGGTCTTGTGTAATAAATGTACACCCTAGCAACTTCTGTTACGCGACAGGGACGCCCTCCCTCGCATGCCAATTTATAGTGGTCGCATTCTAGTTGTTTTTATTGGGATGTATGTATCATTTTATGTAGTAGTTCTATACATTATTACAGTAATAATTTGAATACAAATCCTAATTTCTTATTACCCAACAGTTCCACCAGATGTCAGTCTTCGTCTAGGGCGTGATGTAAACATTGACAACATCAAGGAAGGAGATGCGGTGCTCTTTGAATGTAACGTTTTGGCTCATCCACCCCCATATAAAATATCATGGGAGCATAATGTTAGTATGAACCTTAAATTAATAAAAAATTAGCTTCAGATACATAACACATTATTTTATCACAGAATATAATAGTCTTGTGCGAAGACATAGAACAATGGCATGCAACAATATATGCGAGATGGAATTGCCAAGCACCTTATAGTGCTTATTTATGGTTATTGTGTTTAGTTTGTAGAACTCCATGTTGATTTTTAATGAAATTTAAAACAAATTAAATTATAATAAATATTATTATTAAGCTCTGCAAGTTACGCATTATTTTTAATGTGACAAACTGTTTCAGCTTGCTAGGCCATTATCAAACAGTGAATATACCACGTATAATCAAATTATTTATAAGATTTAAGTTATCCCTTCCCCTAAGGATAATTAAATATTTTCAGTGAAGCCCTATATTAAGATTCTTTTTTCGCCAATGCACTTATCATTAAAGATTCCCCAGTTTATAAAATTCTATATTACGCTTAAGTATCAAAATTCCTTGTTTTCTATAAGTGATTAACTGAATTATTTTGAAAGTGGCTCTATTTATTTATTATTTTATTTACACTCTTGAGATTATTACATTAAATATTATGAAGGCCATAAATTAAAATAATATTTTATGTAATAATTTCATGACTGTAAATAAAATAGCAACTAAATAGAGGCCCTTTCTAAGTAATTCAATTAATCACTTTCAGAAAATGGGGAATTTCAATAATTTAGCTTAATATAGAATTTTATAAACCGGGGAAACTTTAATGATAAGTGCCAAGGCGGGAAAAAAAAATATAGGGCTTCACCGAAAACATTTAATTATCCATTGGGAAGGGGAACCTTAAACCTTATAAATAAGTTGATTATACATGGTATATCCACTGTTTGATAATGGCCTAGCAAGCCAAAACAGCTGTCACATTTAAAATAATGCTTGCAGAACTAAATAACTTAATGAACTTGAAACCTTGTGATGCTCGTGATTTCATACATTTTCCATCATTTTGTAATAGCTTTGATGTAACAGATAGCCACCATTGTATCAAACTAATAAATTAAACAATTTCCAGGGAAGAACGATAGCTCATGAGCCAACTGCGGGTGTTGAAGTGGATTGGGGTCGTTTAACGCTACCAAGTGTTCAGGCGGATGATGGCGGGTCCTACAGCTGCATGGCATCTAATGTAGAAGGAGATACTAAATCTAATACTATTAATCTTCAAGTTTTGTGTAAGTTTTAATTAATTTAGTAATTAATATGTACACATAATAATTAAGTTATTTCTGTATATAATATCATATATTTCTGTATTTAACATCTATATATATGTGGAGGTACCTGTCCAACCCTGCGCCATGTAAGCATCGTCCGACTCTGCGATTTGTTTATGTTAACAAAATAAAAACCTCAGCACCGTAAATATATTTATTTATTTATTTCAATATACAGCACAGAAGTACCTTTACATAATAATATATACAAGAAATCCAAGGACTAGAACAGCAAAAAATACAGAATTGACATAGTATTGATAGTTGAAACTTTCTTTATTAACATATGAGAATAAAGAAAGTTTCTAGGAAGACAAAACAACAACGCCATGTTTCGTTGAGTGTCTGCCATTACATCAGACAGACCTGCGTGCGTCATCTATTTCTTTGTTCGTTATTTCACTTCCTTACGTATAACTTTAACCTGTACATCTTCATATTTATCATCAGTGCTTGATGAAGGTCTCCTCGCGTCTCTGGGACTCCATGTCATTTCCACTGTTCCAATATTTGTTTATCCATCGAGACTGGTTGTCTACTAGGATATATTTTCATCATGGAAACCAATTCAAGAATATCCTCTGTCCATCCGTTATCTGTGAATCCCACCCATTGGCATGTATGTGTTCAGCAGTACATATGATTTTTTTTGACTTGTATCTAAGTAAATGAATTTTTAACATTCAATATAAGATATTTTCATGATGTACCAATGTTTTGCAGAAGATAGATCTGAAATATAAAAAAAAATCCAACTTTGATGTTGCTTTTCACCCAAAGTGTAAATAATATTTTCTCTTCAAAATTGAGTGAAGAAGATTCCCTTTGAAGTTTTTTCTACTATCTACGAAACACTTGTATACACAGCATCAGAAATGATAAAAAATATTTATGTATCACTTTATGAAAATGTGAGCTCTTTATTTCCCGTGTATTCTATCTTCTATGAGTTACTATTTATTATTTTTCTGTAAAGCGCGTTTTTGGGTTAGGCTGCACATAAACACACATAAACAAAATTAATCCTTTTACATATGAAAACTCATCTTTTACATAATTATATCATATCCAGTTGAATTTATTGATTCACAACTATTCATGCATATATGAATGATTCTAAAATCATTAAATGTGTTTTGTTTGAATAAATTCAATAATGCAATCAAAGCGCACAACAAAAATATAATGGACAAATCAAATTAATAACGCTCTATCAGCTTACGATCAGATAAGATAAAAATTTTATATTTCTTGTACCATATCTATTTAATGTTTTTAGATCCGCCGGTGTGCAAAGTAAACGAAGAAAAAAGGTTAATACTAAATGGTAAAAAGGAAGTGGAATTACTGTGTGAAGTTTTTGCTAATCCACCACCAACCAACTTCACTTGGGCACTGAACACTTCTTCCGGGCTGGTGAATTTACCACAGGTAATTTTTTTAATAAATTTATCCACAATCTTAATATAATTTATTTATAAGTAAATAAAATCTTTTTAAGGACATTTTGTGAGTACATTTTTTTTACTTGTTTCATATTACAAGACTGTGTTCTTGTTGGTGTAATGCTCACTGTGAATTGGTCCGTAATCCTGTCTAGTTTCTACATTCACCTTGCTCATTTTTTGATGTCTGAGTATTTTTGTATCTGGTCATTCCTCTTTGTTCTTTCTTCCTTCCGTCAATTGGATTTCACGCATTGTGTCTAATAATGTGTCCTCTCCATTAACTACAGAAAGACAAAAATAATTTTAAATGAAATATGGTGTTGAAGAAAGAATAAGCCATACTGAGAGGTGATTTGAATATTAAGCTACTTATGAGTATTTTGAAAATCCTTCTGGTACAGATTATAAAATACTAAACCTTTCCTTGATGTGAAATTTTCCTTACTGCTGCGGGTTTTGGTACTAAACATGTAATTCTCATACATGATTTTAGGTAAACCGTTAGTATATCTTACAATCCATCAAATCTGTTTCAGGAACAATACTCGTGGTCTGACATGAATTCCAAGTTGCGCTACCTCCCCTCCGGGAGTAACGGAAAGATTATAGAAGGGGAGGCACTCTGCTGGGCGAGCAATCGTATTGGAAGACAGGAGACTCCGTGTTCCCTGAAATTAGTTTCACCACCGCCACCAGCGCCTAAGAACTGCGCCCTACATAACCTCACGGCATTTGACTTTAGCCTACTTTGTGATACAGGTAGCCATTAAAATTGTTTATTTGTTTTACATAATCACTGTCTCAAATTATTCTACATTTTACTTGATCATTCAATCAATTAGATGCAAATATTAAGATTATTAATATTCTCAGCAATCAAGCTTGAAGGAAAACAGTAGTTGAATGATGCTAACTTTTGTTTTTTAAAATTTTAATACCTATTAATAAAATGTATTGATCATTGATATCAGGAGATACTGCGGATTTCAATTAGTGTATAATTTAATATCTTGTAGCGCTTGTAATAATGTGTTATTTTTCATTGATTTTGTTATTTAAATGATTAATTATTTGATAATTAGTGTAACAAAAATTCTCTACCAAAATAATGAACCATTTGATATTTTTCAGGAAATACTGATGGTTTTTCCAAAGTATATGAGTTGACTGTTCAACTGTCATCCAACGGAGAACTGTTGGCTAACCTGACCACAAACCAACCTGTGTTCAGAGTTGGTGGACTGCCGGGAGGAAAGGAACTAAGATTATTACTTTACGCTGTGGGAACTCACAAGCGTTCAACTCCTGTGGAATTATTCATCATTATGCCGCATCCTCCTAAGACCTATAAAGGTACTGCATTGTGTACTTTCATGTATACTCAAATTTATAGTTGAGCCCAAGTGATTTTGCTGATAGCTGTTTAAAATAATGCTAAAAAAGAATGAAGAGTGTAAAGACAACCGTTCAAAGTTTCTAGACCTTTCAATTAAAATAAATAAATAATAAATGTACACAATATTGCCAGCTTGCGCTCCATGCTGAACTGATTAATCAATATTCCATAATTATGATCAAGAAATAAAGAGAATTAACAAATCTTAAATAATAACCAAAGTTAAAATCAAAAATTTGTGATATATATTTACACATATTTATACTCAGGCCTGAAACTCCACTAAAAAATTTCATTAAATCCCATTTCCACTAAACATTCCTCTGGTCACGTAAAACCGGCATTTTTTATTCCAAAATTTCAAAATAAAACTTACTAGAAAAGGTAGCACGTATGAAATAACTTGTGGAAATTGTCAACTTACTAGAAAACTTGTGGAAATTGTCCTGAAAATTGTCATCAGATATGCAATTATAATAAAACTTACTAGAAAAAGTAGCACATATGAAATAACTTGTGGAAATTGTGTTATACAAAGTTAGACTTTGGAAATCATAAAGCATAATTAGCCCAACAGTGCCAATGCTACCTCCTATGGTATTTGCCAACTTAAAATTGGAAATATACAAATTTAAAATTATTTTAAACACACTGCCCTCAAGGCTTCATTATAAAATATGAAAAGAACTGTAAAAATATCATTATTTTTCGAAGGAGAGAACTTTTTGCGCATATACTCTATTTAAAAAACAGTCAAGATATTCTACTTTATTTAAGATAAATTATAGATGTCTCACAGAGATGAAGATATTTATATGAGAAACATGTATGGTCTTTTATAGGATAGCCCAGGGCTTACGACCTGTATGAGCTGGCTTAGTGTATTTTACATTGTACTTTGTGTAGAAAGTAGTCTGACCAACTGAATTATACTGTCGAACTCTTTTAGTCATGTAGCTTTGCTTTCACAAAATTAATCTAAATTCACTTTATTTTTCAAGTAAAATTGCTAAATTATTAGAAATGTGTTTATTTCTTGCAGGAAGTTACAGCTCTCTTCAAACTGTTCTACTATTCGGCGTCACGCTAGGAACAATAGCACTGTTTTCAACAGCTGTTATATTAATTAAATTCAAAAACAAGTTTTTCAAACATTTCCATGGTAAGTTAGTTCCCCATTATTATATTTAAAAAATGTCATTATCTTGTCCTAAGGATGTCGGGGTCTCAAAGTCCCAATAAAGCGCTTCTGTCTTCCCCTGTTTTGCATTTTTTCGGTACGTGATAACCAATTGTTGGCCAACCTATCTTCATAGTCTTTGTTAGAAGTCTTCTCTTTGGAATTACTAAGATATGTCTTAGTAATGGTTCCTCCGGTATTCACAAGCCATGTGTTTACTAGCCATGTATTCACTAGCCACCATTTGATTGACAACTATTTATATGTAAAAGTAAGGGATACATGACGCTCGTTCTATTTATCTCAATTCGACAGTAAGGTTTTCGTTCTCACTTTGTCAATTAAAAACTGACTGACTTTGGTGATCAAATATTGAAAAATAGTCAGTTTGGTCATGAAATTTTATCTGATTTCTTTATCATTGCTCTGTAAGACTCTGGAGATGTAAAACGCCTCTGACAACTCTGATTATTTGGTCTATTTTATTGTATTTTCTCCTGCTGGAGAAATAAAAATGTTAAACAATTTAATGTTTTAATTAGCTGTATTTTTTAGGTGATTATAAATCTTCGAGGCAAGCAGCGACTGGTTTAAGAGAAGAGGAATGTTCTACAGTGGTTCATGAGGACAGAAACCCAGATGTCGTCCCACTCAATAAAGGTATGCAATTAAAAGAAAGGACAAACTTTGGTTCACAAATATACGGTATAAATTCATAGATATCTATAACAATAAATAGCTGAATCTCACTTGCAAAGTATTTCTTCTGGCAGTTTTCATCATTTTTAAAACACCATGTGCTTGGTCTGCAGAAACTTGTAGTAGTTTTGCCACACAAATCTAATTGTGAAGAACTATTGTCTTTGTCTTGTAAAATTGGCGCATATACTATTTCTTCCAATACGATGACAATTCTAATTAAAATATGTTGACCCAAAAATGTTATTTTTACATGAAATATTCAGTTTTTGATATTCGTGGAATGCATCTTCGCTTTTTCTGTATAAGTCAAGTATTTTTTATGTGATATCCTGTGGAACACATCGACCGGATGAAATGAGAATGTAATGACATAATGTATTTTTATTATATTTATTTATATATATATTTTATTATCTATTTACGAAGCATCAAAAATAATACACAATTCAGGCACTTAATTGAATCTCGTGACAGTAGAATTTAAACAATAATCATTTTAACAACCTTATGTTATGTTATGTTACTGATTGTTTCATATATTTGTGTTTTAATAGATAAAAAAACTTCCATTAATTAACTTGTAACTAATTTGTTTTAATATACCAATGAGT
The DNA here is from genome assembly GCA_016648135.1 of Agrypnia vestita. Taxonomy (NCBI): domain Eukaryota; kingdom Metazoa; phylum Arthropoda; class Insecta; order Trichoptera; family Phryganeidae; genus Agrypnia; species Agrypnia vestita. The sequence goes on from JADDOH010018036.1 coordinate 13,697, forward strand.
AGAATTATTTTAACCATTTAATTTATAAACGACATTGAAATATGAATTCAATGTAAATATTTGGAAAAATGCTTAACTGATCTTTTTTCAGTAGAACAGAATGGAGTAGCGCAGATGCGAGCAGAGGAGGAGTGGGAGGTAGCCGCAAGAAGCCCGCGACTTGCTCAGGACTCTTCACCCAAGACTGAGACAGCGGTACATTTTTTACCTACACAATTTAAAAATTATATGATTTTCATAGCAGAAACCCAAGTGTTATAATACATTTGCAAGGTTGAGTCATTGTTGTCAAGTTCTACTCTATTATTTCTACTTACCTACTGAAGACAAAAGTACAGAAATAAGAAATCATTAACTGAATTGAGAAATCAGTTGAATATTTTATAATATTTTCTCATGTATGTTCTGAGAACACAATTACTCTGTAATAATTAATTATAAACAATATAATACTCTTCTTTATAGATATCTCACAGAGACAAAGCTATTTATTTGAGAAACGTGTTTGGAAGACTTTATAGGGTAGCCCAGGGCTTATTATTAGCCAGTTTAAGGGGTTACGTGTAGTCAGAGGTGCAAAAAAATAGACATTTTCAAAAATTTTTTTTGAATGGTTGTTTAATGTTTTGATTCAATACATAATACCAACGTTTTACACTATATTTTAAGTAACTATACCGAAAATTTCAAATAAAATTATTAATACTGGACCACGATAGAATCTCGATTCTTGACCCCTGTTTTGCAAATTATTTTGTGCCTCACGGTGTCCATCAGTGCATCTTAGTGGTTTATCTAAATTTAATGAAACAAAAAGAAATTAGTAGTTCAATAGTTTATCTTGTGCTTAATCGAAGTTTTTTTATTTTTTTTTCAAATTTAGCAAAATGGCGGCCTTTGAAAGCTTAATTATGAATTTTGAGGGAAAAAATTACTCATTTATTATTTATAAAAAAAAAGTTTAAGTCAAAAAAAATCCTTCGATTAAGCACAAGTTTTTAATGCCTAAAATATGATGTTTAAATTTCATTTAAATCTGTTGAGTAGTTTTTAAAATATCGTGGACACCGTTTTTGAAAACGTTATTTTGAGAAAAAAGGGTTTAAAGTTTTATGCATAAATAATTAATACAAATATAATATTAAAAATTACTGACGTAGTGCTGTCTATTTCTGATATATATAATAGATCTTCTGCCGATGTGTAAGCCTCCAAGATGTCGATTTGTTTTTGTCTACGTCTCATTTTGCCTTCTCGAGTGATCTGATTTGCACGTTGGTCAGCAATCTTTATGCGCTCTATGTCGAGTTTTTCAGCATACCGGTGTGCATTAGGTCCATAATTTAATCCTATGCATTGGCAATCATTAATATTCCTTGCATACCTTCATGACGTCTCATTATAAATTTTTGAAAATGATTATAATACATGCACAACTACCTATCGACTGCTGGGTTTCACTGCCACTGAAATACTAACACTAAATCAAATCTCAGTTAGCCTAATGGGTCTTATGTCTAAAAGTAGAAGTATAAAAGAAATTTCGTACATTATTCTTAGAATTAATCAGGTAAAAACCGCGTTCCGTAGCAGTCGCCCCGTTTGTCAGCCCGGCCGGCTCTAGTACCGTCCGCGTGTCAGTACGGGCAGCAGCAGAGGGCCCTACAGTTATCGTTGGATATCTTGTAAACTAATAACCGGATCGAGTTGATATTTTCACACAATATTTTTGAAACATTTTGCTTTAAGAAAATACAAAAAAAAAAACATTTTTTAAAAATCCTGACTACACGTAACCCCTTAAGTGATCACTTTATCTTAATGAATATTTTATAATTTATTGATGAATCAAAGAACTTTCAGAACAATTATGATAGATTAAAAGGTTATGAAATAATTTGTAAGATCTGCCGTTGATAATGTGCATCGACCGTTGTTTTGATTTGCATGGCTTCAAAAACATAAAACTGAAAATCTGATCTGCAAAGGCGTCCTTCAATATTAATTAAGCATATGGGGTATACCATTTCCTTACGCATGCAATTAAATCTCCAAAGCTGTAACTGTACGTTGCTTGATAGTGGTAGGTTTTTTTATTAAATTAGCAATAGCGTTTTAGTTGATAGACAAAGTTAAAGATTTTTATTATGAAATTAATGAAATTTAATGTCCAGTGTTATAGAGATTCTTACACAACAGATTGTAACATGGCAAATTTTAGATAATTATTTAAAAAATAAAAACTTAAATGCGCCCAATATTTTTTCTCTTAGAATTTACAATTTTTTATTTGGGGAAATATAATTTTCTGTTTTCAGTCTTTTGAGATTATTAAGAAATCTAAAAAAAATATATATACATTAATGATAATAATTGAATATTTTATTAAAATACTTCCCAAAGTCAAACAGTTTTGTTTTGTTTTGATAGCAGATCTTATGAAATTGTGATTTGATCTATGTTGTTTCAATGGATGTCGCACTTTCCAAGGATGTAACCCCAATGCAATTCAAGTCCCAATTCAATAATGTATATGAGAAAGGTAGTTCAGATTGAGGTATGGGAATATGATTTCTTGATGTGTATTCTAAAGAGTAGACTTTTTCCCCAGATACCAGAAGCAGTTGGAACGTGGTCAATCCGTGCACTGCACGGCAGAGAAGTGGTTACCTCCTGCACCCCCCTTCCCCTTACACAGGAGAGTTGTGTTTAGGACATATCTTACCATCAAATATCATTAACTGTTTGTAAATATATTTTATGTGATATATTATAATATCTATTCATAAAGTTTATCATAAATGTATATACCATTGTTGTGAGTCCTCCATTGCATGATAAATGTTCCATTTCACTTGTCAATAAATGTAAAATACTTTTCAAATTCAATTATCAAATATAATTATTGTAAAATGCATATTGTTCATGAGAAAATATTTAACTATTTGTGTTTTGTTACATAATGAACTATGACTATAAATTTAAATAGATAAACCTAATAAATATTGAACTGTTAAAATTTCTCAAGTGTTTTTAATTAATAATAGTAAAATGTTTTAACTAACTG
>JADDOH010018037.1:0-46584 GCA_016648135.1 Agrypnia vestita
GGATCTTGAAGAATAAGTATGCAAAATTTGGGTCAGATCGGTTGAACGGTACAGATTTGGAAAGGGGAGGAGGGAAATCTCGCTTTTGTTAGCCGTCGCCTAAAGCATAACATTGCAAAATTTGAGCCGAACGGTGTAGATTTGTCTAGATTTGTACAGATAGACAGACGGACAGACAGATATTGAGTTTTATACCTATAAAACTCTTTTTTTATTTTATTTGATTATTTAATTGTAACACATCTTGTGGGTATATATTAACTATCAATTGACTTTCTGGGGTGTATTTAAAACTGAAAGATTTTGTAACTGAATATTTAACAAGTTAATTTCAAAGTTATTTCATAAATACGGCAGTTAATGCAATATGACATTAAATGAATCTTACATTCCATAAGTCACATAATTCTGCAACAAAAAAGTGGCTTTCATAAAAAAAAATATTTATGAAAACCTGTAGCTACCCACAGACTTATTACGATATGGTTTAAGTAATTTTAAATTTTAATTAAATTTTCCGGAAAACTCTTAATTGAATTTAAAATATTTATAATACAATTACAAGCTCCCCTATCAAAAATATTTAAATTTTATTTACAATGGTCGATATTTTTATGCTTTTGTAACTAAATGTTACGATAGGAATATGGAATAACGATACCTTTATTCGCAGGTAAGGGATACGTTAATATATTACACTCCTCAAGATTGATCTTCGTTATTTAATAAATTACCCATCCTAATGACATATTCTTGAAGGGTAATATATTTAAAAATTCAATTTATCCAGCCTTGAGAATATCCGGGTCCTGGGGGATTCGAAAATATATTATTATGAACCAAATTTTTTTCTGTACATATTTTAAAGGGAAAAATAATAGATTGACGAATGAAAACTTCTTGTAAACGTTGTTTTGTATTTAATAACTGATTTTAACTAGCTGTCATAATATTAAGATTTTTGCCATCACATCAGATTTTTGAGAAAAATATTTTTCGTATAGGCATAGGTACATATTTACAAAAATAAAATGTTTTATTTTTGTACACTATATGTCTAGGGTAACTAGACCCATGTAAACTAGATGGAATATTAAGTTTATTGCCATCACACCAGATTTTTGAGAAAAATGAGAAAAATATTTTTCGTATAGGCATAGGTACACATTTACAAAAATAAAATGTTTTATTTTTGTACACTATATGTCTAGGGTAACTAGACCCATGTAAACTAGATGGAATATTAAGTTTATTGCCATCACACCAGATTTTTGAGAAAAATGGGAAAAATATATTTCATATATAGCTACATATCTCAAAAATAAAATATTTTACTATATTTATGACAAATAACTACATTTCTATTTAATAAAAATACATAACACTTAAGATGAAATCTTTTTTCCTGTTACTTGCATTTGTTAAAAATACATTCAGGTAAGTATTTTATGTATATGTGGGCAAAATAAAATTTTAAGCTGTTGAAATTGACATGTTTGAAACAATATTTTCATAATGTGATCTTAAAACTAATAATGTTTCTTAAAACTTGTCTATAAAGTCCTAAATGAGTATTTTATCAAAATCAGCCTTTTTAAACATAAGTTATTGTTTCTTCAAACATTTTTTCAGTTTTTTGAGTTGATTAAGTGAACATATATTTTTTTAAATATATAGAGTGGACAGTAGGTAGATAAGCATATTTATTATTATTATGTTATATAACTACTTTTAAACATTATTTAGATGAATCAAAAGCAACCTCCAAGTCACTTTCATATGACTGCTTCCAGTTTCAAAATTAATCTAGGAGTGTTATAAAAATGTATCAAAGATCCTTCTTGGGAAAATAAAGGTATGAAATCTTCTTCACGATTTTTATATCAAAATAAAAGGTTATTTTGCAAAATTTTAGCAACGTTCTCCGAAAGACATAGATCTCTTACTGTATCATTAATTTTGCTTTTAAAACTTGTGAGCAATCTGTTTCTAACTGAAATTTTTCATTTGATTTGTACGTTTTCGACTCACTTTGTAAGGACACATAGAGGAATAAGAATTTCAAACTCACGCGGATTAAAAAATGGTGAATTTTGGTACAAAATTGTATTTTTATACTTACAATTCAAATCTTCGATATTATAACAGCAAAAATAATAGTTATCATCGTGGTCTTTTGGTTCTCCCCCAAATGATATCAGCTTTTCTTACCATTTTTTCACTGTTTATTTGTTCAAAACAAGTTATGTAGGTCATATATTACTAAGCCTAATGTTATAAAAACATATTAAAAGATTCTTCCAAGAGAGGTAATTCATGATCTCTATTCACAGTGCCAAATTCGAATGAGTTCCAAATTCAACGGATAATTCCCTCCCGTTCCAAAAAAGCTGGTAAGAACTAGAGAAGGATATGTAAACTCTCATTAAAGTTCTTTAAAAGCCTTGTATATTGTAAGCAAGGTAAAAAAAAATTGCTTCTCCCATCTGAAAAATACAAAACATTTTTTATCTTAATAAGCGTGATAAACTCTTCACAAAGTCTTTCACATAATTATACATAAAAAAACATAAAATAACAAAACCTTAATACGTCAAAAAAAATTACTTGGTTGAGAAAAACTAATATACATTATTTATATTATATAATATTATATCATATTATTCATATTCTACTCAAAATGGAAACATCGAAAACTGTTTCGGCCTGTGTTATTTAAATGATTGTATTTAGTGGTAGGCATGTACCAATTTCTCGTCTTACTAATAGCATTTTATAGAAATGGACAGAAAGAAAGAAGGAAGAAATACGTCTGATGGGAGAAATAGAAATTTCTGTCCTTCAGGAGTTTAGAATCAATGAAAGGTTTTTAATAACTTGAAGAAGGATGTCTCAAGAAGCTCGTTACTATGGAATTTATTAAGGGAAAGCAGGCAAGGGGATGGTGCATGTGTAGGCATGCAAGCGTTTAAAATACGCTTCTTACAATGCAATTATTTCAGTAAATGTTAATGTTTAAGCTACTTCTTATTACGATCAGCGAGCGACAAGTGATAATTTTTGGGTAATGTCGAATAAAGTATTGCGATAACTATTTTAATAAAGTTTATAGTTTACCAAAGTGTTTTACTTATACCCTATAGCGGTGAATACGTGATAATACGGATAGACCAAATACAGGGGTAATCTGGTACTCATTAAACGCTGCAATGAACATGATTCAAGACCGGAAGTAATGGAGACGTATTGTGACCAAGTTCCAGACCGTTCCAGTAATCAGTGGACCGAAATAAACAACATTGAAGACTTGATGATGAAGAAGTATTATTGTGCTCAAAATGTGAACATAACTTAAATTACGATTGATTACAAAAATAGTAGGCGTTAATAATAAAAAAAGGGTGAATTGTTAATTATATGTGTTTTTATACAATTTATCATTAAAAAAAATGATAATCTGTTTGAAAACATATTATTGAAACACAGAATAACTATAACATTTTATAACCCAAAAATTTTAACAAGACCATTTTTGTCAATTTGCTCTATTTTTCACTAGAATTTCCACTAGTCTATGTAACAGTTTATTCATGCCGTTTATTTTTCGTAAAGTTCGCTAGTCTGTTTGCCCATTGTCAATGGTATTCGCCAAACTAGACTAACTTGTCGTGCAATGCCGTCACTCTATATAAAGGGAGCATATTTCTTCGAATCTTCTCGAATATACTTGCACATTTTCCAGGAATCCAGATCTTTCTCAAACATCCAGACCGTTTCAGAAACACTAAATTATTTACAGTTTATCTCGTTTCTAGAATCACATATACAGTAACAATATCAACATAACAAAGAGTATAAACATAAACTTGAGTTGATTTTTGAGAGAATTTATGAAATATGACAATATATAAAAACTGACAATATATATATAGTTAAAATAGTACCTGCATGGTTGTTAAAAATATTAATTATCACCATCAGTCCTAGAAAACCATCGATGGGTAAATTCCATCCCATGATTCCACTTTCTTTGGTGTTTTGCATGTGTTTGCCATGCCTAATAAAAATGATCGCTCATTATTTTAGTTTAATTTCTATTTATATATTTCTTTTAATATTTTAGACATATAGAAACAGAGTAATTAAAGATAAGAAAAAATGGCGAACACCCAGGCAGTAAATAGTTACTGGTATAAAAGAACATGAAATACTATTCCCAGATACTCAATAACCATAACTCATAAGAAGTAAATATCGATTTATGAACAACTATATTTATTAGTTATCTTCTGCCATACACATGTCTTTTTAGTCATTTATTGAAAAGACTTGCATCATCTTTTTGCTTTTTGTTATAAGAAAATCTACTATAGATTATAGAATTCATCAACTGTATACAGGACACCATGTTCTTTCTATTTGCTGTTGTGTATTTTCGTTTTTTAATCAATAATTTGGGTTATTTAATTTTTGAATACGGCACAACCGAATTCGCCTAATTAGCCATTGCAAAAAAGCAGTGTTAATATACCTTTAAGGAATGTCGTTAAAAATATTTAAAGTTATCCTAAAAATGTTTTTACATTGCAATAACTATAATATTCATATTTTTATCGTTAAAAACCTTTTAATTTATCCTAAAATTATATGACTTAATTTTTAAATAACCATCAATTTTATATTACAATGAATATTACTTTGAGGTTGGTACACACGGTAGGTAATAAGAACCCAGAACTAATATGCCAAAGATATGTGGAATAAATTTAATAAAAAATCAAATAGAGAGATATAATAAAAAATCTATCTGTACCGGAGAATAATTTTATACAGATGAAAATAATCATCATCATCACTCTTGGCACTACAACCCTTGGTGGGTCTTGGCCTCCTCAATAATTTTCCTCCACTCATCTCGGTCTAGTGCCAGCTCTCTCCAGTTCTGAAGCTCTAAGGCAGAGATGTCTTTGAGGACGTTGTCACTCCATCTTAATTTTGGCCTTCCTAAGCTCCTTTGCCCTATTGGCCTTGAGTTCAGCAGGGACTTTGGTGCTTGATGCTCGGATATTCTCTCCACATGACCCAGCCACCGAAGTCTTTCCAGTTTTATAAATTTTGTTTGATGATGAAACAACATTTATAAAAATGGGTGAAACAACATTTATAAAACAAGATAATATAAAGATTTTAAAGAGAAAACTATAAAAACGTAGGTACTTTCGGAAAAAAATTTAAATAATTATATATGTTAGGTACTGCATACATTAGAAAACAAAAAATTATTGTATCTACTACTTTAAGAATAAATTAAAATAATACTTACAATATTTGGTTACCACCGCGATACGAACCAGGAATTTCTCCAATTATTAATATACATAATGCGATTTACTAATTTTGCCGTTTGTCTTTAGATATAAAATAAAGTGTAAGAATATTAATTTGAAGTGTTTATTATTGGTGTTTCTATTATACGTGATTACTTGCCTCCAGGCGCGATTTAATCCAGTATCAAACAACTCCCCCGGGAGAGCCAGGACTCGGCCAAAAATATGTATATAAAATAAACAAAACAATAGTCCCCCTTTCGTCGCTTCCAGGACTTTGGTAAATGTTTATCTATCGAGTTATCGGGGATGAACCTAATCGCCTTAATGTAGATTGGACCCACAGTTCCAGGGATCACGAGTTAATATTTGAAGTGTGTCTTAATTAATTTGATAATCTGATACTGGTCGGGGGTTTTTCCAAAATGAATCATTATCGGTATCGGAAATATGATCGCGGTAAGTATGCGGTAGATTTAAAATGAAGCGTAGCGTTTAAACTCTGACGAAAATCTAGTCTGCGACTCAATATATAAGAAGTATATACAGTGTGTCCCGTATCTCGACGTCAAACCGAAATCGGGTGATAGGCCAAGTCATAATAGTTATCAGAAAAATATTTTAAAAAATGTCGTGTGTTTTAAAAATTATAAGCATTTAAAGAAAATCAAAAAAATCTACACTCTGTGACGGTTCTTTCACTCCTGTTCCTACAGATCTTTATTTTTCTTCATTTTTTTATTATTACCTATGTAATCCTGAATAATGCTAGGAAGCTTGGAAGAAAATGCCACTTTTTGACCAAACCAAGTATTCAAAATCAAGACTTTGCCCAGTTTTAACTGACTGTTTTTTTTCTTTTTTAAATGTTTTTCTGATAACTATTATGATCTATCACCTGATTTCAACTTGACGTCGAGACACGGGACACCTTGTGTACGGGCAAAGACAGCAATATCTCATTGAGGTTTTTCTGAGATAAATACAAAAAACCTGTCAAAAATTTTTCTCTGAAATCTATGAAACCTACATCTTATCGCAATGTTTTATAAATAATTACAACATCAGTTTTTCTTTTATACACGCGCGTTTAAGTAAATATTTAACTTTTAAATGTGGATATTTTTATGTTTGCTACCGTCGAATAACAGACATAACTTATTTTGCTATTTACATTATTTGATGTTGCTGTCTTTGCTATGATGTTTCAGCCTTAAATCAAACTCTTATTTTTGTATGAAGCGGCCATTTTATTACATGACACACCCATGTGTGTTGATTGATAACATAGTCACTAGCATAGCCCTTTGAAATAAACGGATGATTCCTATTTAGAACGTATAGGTAAATAACTTTTAAAAAATCAATGTGTGGATGTTCTTACTATGGAATTGGTGAACGTTGTATAGCGTTTAGTGATCACTTAAGTCAGCTCATACAGGTTATAAGTCCTGAGCTTTCATACAGAAGACTTCTATACATGTTTCTCATATAAATAGCTTCGTCTCTGTGAGACTAGTATAATTCATCTTAATTAAATAATAATCCCGCAGTGGATAATCCAGTAATTGTGTTCTCAAAACATATGTATAAAAATATTGTTTAAAATATCTCTGTTAATTAATTAATTACTTAAATACAGCAAGAGAAGGAAATACTTCGATTAATATTATATTACTAGGTATAAGAGAATAGTGCTTATAAATGCCTCAAAACAATTGTTACCATCAAAAAAATTATAAAAGGGGCATAATTATCGTAATATTGTGTTTGATCTAAAATATAAAATATTTTAAAAAGTTTAAAAACATTTTTTTAAATTTTCATATTTTTCCATTACTGAGATAAAACGATCATAAAAAATTGTATCGACATTACACGCTTGATAAATTTTGAATATTTACTTTGAAACATTTTTGAAAAGTTTGTCAAAGGAATTCTGCGCTGTAAAATATTTTTCTCCGTCAAGTCGTCAAGCATTTAAATAAGGTAGGTATATCTCGCTAATGTAGTTTTATTAATTTTTTTTCAAATCGTGTTTTGTTGAATATAATTAACTACACCTATACCAACCGCCGAGATGCTTTGAATGACGTCTTCCTCTTCTTCTTTCTGTGCTTTTTCAGGTCTCCCCGCGTTGGCGATCACTTGTGCGAAAACCTGTCCATTCTGCGCTACCAGAACAAATCCTTCATTCGTCTCATTTTGATCCACTCTTGGGTGTTGCGCAGCCAGGACATTCTCTTTCTACCAACTCCTCGTCTTCCTTATATCTTGCTCTCAAGGAGTATTTACGATATTCCACGTAAAACGGGACCCAAAAAAAAACCCTCCATCTCTTTAATATTCGACAGTAGCTCTCCATATAGGTATTAGGACATGGTTGCTAAAAACATTTCCGACTCGACAAAAATCTTCTTGTGGGGAAGTGTGGAGTATATTTGTGTGTCACCACTACTGATAATAATGAATGATTAAGAAAATTAGAAATTATTCGCGTTTCGTTCAGAACATTTTCAAATAACTAGGTTTCCTTAAATGATTAATGTTTATATTCCTTTCAGAACAACACGTCTTAAAACTCCGTTCTGTATGGATAATGAAATACCCCATTTGGAATTCTCAGTTACTAATGGCTAGATTGTTTTGTTCTGAAAAACCTTGGACTGCGCTAATTGATGTACTTTTCTGCACAAAGTCTGGATAACTAATTCAATGGAATAGATTTTGTGGACTTTGTGGTTCTAAAAAAAATATTTTTGTGTTAATCAAGTTGTGCACAACCTTTTTAATTTTTTCAAGATTATTTTTTGTCGGTAAATCAATAGATACATACATTATAGATGTTTTACAGACACGAAGCTATTTTATAACGTAAAAAAGAGTCAAAATATAAAGTCTCATTACCAGTGGCAAAATCTATGTATATACTATTTCTTGGGGATGACAAATTTCAAAAGATAAAATAAAGGGAAGCGAGTTAAAACTTATAAAATTTGATATATGTGGTGGTTGATTGTAGGTAGAATCAGTGAATGTTATATTGTGTAAAGTGATCGCTTAAGCCAACCAGTGAAAGACCGTAAGCCCTGTTAATGGAGGCTAAGGTAAACACCCAAAGATATACCTACTTTCCCATATGAAAAAGCTTCGGATCTGTGAGACATCTATAATACCTACATCTATTTTCACCTTCCTATTTTATTGTTTAATTTTAATCGTCATTCTCATTTAACTTGGAATAAATGAAATAAAATAGAGAAGTCAAATAATTTATTTTTTTTGAATGGAAATAAAAGTGTGAGTAAAATTGAACACTAGTCTAATGATAAGATGAAGATATCTCAGAAACTATATATCTTATAACTAGATATCTTTGCTTTTTATATGAATAACTTTATTCCGTCCGGTGAAGTCTCGTGATGTCATATCTCGTACTCGGTGTACAATGTTGTGCCTGACCATGCAGATGTGTGACGTCACGGGCGAGAAAAAACTCAAATATTATTCTTCTTTGTTATTTATTGGCAGATTTCAGTATTTTTTTTTACTAATTTATTAGTTTTGGTCTATATATTTTTTGATTACCAACACTTTAAAACTTTTCTTTGTGGGTCGTGGTACTGTCGGTAGTAATAATAAGCTTCTGAGAACAAGGAGTTTTCCTTTATCAGGGACTGCCTAGCTTGCTATAGGTCAACCACTGAGAGTTTTGTTAAGATCATTTTATTCTGTTATCGTCTATCTTCTTTTTTTATATGGATCCAATAGTAATGCAAATGAGAGCGAAATATATATTTTTGCCAGTAAAATATATATATGATAAAATGCGCCGTTTGCTTAATATTATTTTATAACTTTGATTTCTTTTAAGAAAAAAATTATATGGTTTTTAAAATTAATCTCGTTTGCACAAAAATATTTTTTTCCTAACGCTAAATCATCGAAGTTATTATTTTTTTTCAAATCCTGGCGTCGTGATTATCTTCACTAGCTGTGTGCGTCACAGTTAAGGATCTTTGCGAGACAGCACATTTCTCCCCCTCCCTCCCTCCTACCATATTATAACTTTCAAAATAATGTGTTAATGAAAAATATACACCGATATTTTCGGTAAAGAACAATTATAAAACGTGTTTTATATGAACAATAGTTACGTCAATTTTTATTTTTATTTTGAAAGAATTTTTTTTAATACAGTCAGTAGACCTATACGTACAATAAGTAGGTTCGCGATGCAACCTTTTGACAAACGCGGGTGGATGAAGGCCCTGAGTGTGCCTCCCGATACACTCAACCAAGTGTGAGCGAGACTGCTCATCTTCTCGCTCGCACTTGCAACCTATCGAGATGTCACTCTCACGCCTCTCATTTTTCATCCGTTTTTTATCAACTGTTGGCTGAAAGCCTCCCAGGTATCTTCTATCTTTCTCGATCAACTATTATTTGCTGATTTTGATATTTTTGTTAAACCGAAAAGTTTGGCCTCTAGATTCCCATCAGATTCTACGAGCGTGGTGCCTGCTCATTGCCATTTCTTTATTTTATTTATTTTAATACAGGTGCCAACACGGCATACGTGTAACATAAATATTCTTAATATTTTCAAACTAAGCTTAACGCTTGTTACATAAATATAGGACCAACTTACCGATCCCTTGTATTCAGCATTGTGGCGGTCGAGAGCCGCCGCGGGAATAGCCATATCCATCTGACCCACATCCACCAATCAGGAATCGATTCGGCTAACCCACTCCCAATTGCTACATTGACAACCATTCTCTTGCTTATCGCCATAGTACACTAGTTCACTCAAATGTACACACAACATATAAAATTGTCGTGAAATGTTTGTATAATGAGCGTGTGAATAGTGCCATGTGATTATTTTTGATGAACATTATATTGGTATGTGCTATTTTGAAAGATATATTATATTTTATAAAAGACATCTATAATATATATTTTGGCTAATGATATCCTTCTGGGGATAAAATCCAGCATTGTTTCCTTGAAAAATTTGAACATACTCAAAACATACTGAATATTTTGAAAGAATTGGTGTATTTTGGTATAAAGAATGATGTCTTTTGATCCAATTTTATAACTGACTTATAATTTCTGAATTCTATTTTGATCGTTTTATGAAACGTTTATTGACTGATCAAATAATTAAAAAAAAAATTCTTACTTTTTTTGAATAAAATAATATGTTTTTGTTATTTTTTTATCGTGTTTTATTGTTGAATATATATTTTTTTACTTTCTATACCAATTTATTTGATTTATGATTCTAGAATGTAAATAAGTTTAACCAAGTTTAAAGCTTCAAAAAAAATATTTATTTATTTTACTCAAGGTACGAAGTGCAATTTGAATTTGTTTTTGCTTTACGTAAGGGCTTATTTTAATTCTAGTACTTCGTGGTAGGCGGCAAACTTTTTAATGTTTTTGAACGGAATACTTTCTAAACTAGTTTGATAATTTCAATTGCTAGTTAAGTTTTAACTATTTTCCATGAGGCATTAAAATAGATGAGGTCCTTAAGTTTATATTAAAAATACAGAATTACATGGTTTATAATGAAATGAAATTTTTCAATAGATATAACTGGTGCGGCAAAACAAACTGCAGTTTTGAAAGGCCGGTACTTCCCGCGTGGTGGGGGTAGAAACCTGGGAGAGGTCTCATTGTATCGGGAGGGTCTTGTCGTTTTCAGTCATTGCCATGATTAGGTCCGGACAACACCTGGGCTTTGCTGTCTGAACGTTTCTTGAAAATGGCTGTTTTGTCATCGCCAACCAGGCAAAAAGCCGGCTGCACTTAAATCTTGCGCGTCGTGATACCGTCCTTCACCGTAATTTAATCATGACTTTGGTGCATACATTAGAAGGAATTGATTCCACACTGAGACCTGGGGGTTTAGAAGGACCCAAAACCGTAAGAACACCCGAAAATTTAACGTGATTGAGAGAAGTTATTGAACTGTCGCCTCGGCGCTCTGCTCGGAAGCATGCAATTGCATTGGGTATTGCTGACCGCTCACTAAGGAGGATTTTGCATCAAGACTTATCATTCCACCTCTACAAGATTATGATTGTCCAAGAGTTGAAACCTCCTAACTATGAAAACCTCATGAATCGCTCCCAAGAAATGTTGAACGGAATGCATGCGAGGTCAACTTTTTTCAGTAGTGACGAGGCCCACTTTCATCTATGTGGAGTGGTGAATAAACAAAATTTTCGTTACTGGGCTGAAAATAACTCAAAACAACTTCACAAGAAACCTCTTCACTCCTCAAAAATGACTGTGTGGTGTGTTTGCGATTTCCAAATTTGGGGTGATTGGGCCGTATTTTTTCGGGGAGAATGAACGAACCGTGACTGTCAACGCTCAACGTTATGCTTCCATGTTGGAACATTTTTTTGAACCTCAATTGGAAGAACTATTGCAGGAAACAGATCTGGAAGATATTTTGTTTCAACCATACTGCCCGAGTTTCGATGGCAAAACTGCGACATTACTTCCTGCGCGATTCGTTTCTATGAGGGGTGACGTGGGATGGCACGCGCGCTCACCTGATTTAAGCGTTTTTCTGTGAAGCTATGTTAAGGAAAAAGTTTTCAAACATCGGCCTCACACCTTGGAAGAACTTAAGGATCGAATTCGGGAGGAAATCGCCGCTATGCCCATCGAGATGTGCCAAAATGCAGCCGAAAACTTCAGAAATCACCTTCATCAATGTTTCGCTGCTGTGGGCCATCATCTTTCTGATGTCATCTTCAAGACTTGATGCGTAAAACGGCATGATGTACCAAATAAAATAAAATTAATCTCATTTCTGTAAATTTCGACGTCTTTTTAATAGCCCTTCAAAACTGCACTGATTATTTCTCAATTCATCTAATTTATTATAAATTTCATAAAAATATATTCTAAAATTGCAAATTCACAATAAAAATATGTACCTATTCATTAAAAAATAATGAGTTTTATAAAAAACATTCCAAAGTAATTGGATATCTTTAAAGATAACATTTCTGTGCTTAGTCATCTGTACTAATGCGAGTATATAAAACGGTAAATTTTGTAAGTGAAACTACTTTCGATTTTAAAAATTCTTTCAGAAATATTTAGAATGTAATTTCACAGTGGACAGGTTTAGTATTATCTCGTTAAAATAAAAGGGCTTTTCTTGGTGAACTATTTATCAACTAAATTTGACGAAAAAATGGTCGATCGATGCATTTTTTACGACTGCTGCCTTAACGGTAAGAGATATTTAAATACTTTCTTCGTGTTGTTAGAATTCACGGTGTAAGAATTCAAAAAGTCCTATTTTCTTCTTTTCTTCACGGTGTTAGAATTCAAAAAGTCCTATAAAAAAGTTAAGGATAACATAAATCTATATGTTAAGGTTAATACACAAATTAATAAAATATGACTAAAAGTTACTCAAAATCTAAGCATTCGAAGCCGCGCGGTTAAGTAGCATATAAATTTAAAGGAAACATGAAATTGAAAGGAATAGATACATAAAATCCAGAATTCAGTACATTCAAAATAAGTAATCCTCGATGACTACATTCAAACATTTTTTTTTTTTTTTTGGTTATTGCTGACTTTACTTGATACCCCTAATGCGATGTAATATATCATAATAAGAGTATTACAAGAAACATATTTTCATATGATTAATTTCGTGCAAAGTAAATTGTATTATTTATTTCAATGATTATCCAATGTCGCTTAAATGGACTGCCAAAATATATGGCTTTATGGTATTGTCGTCGTGGCTATGGAAGACAAATGAAAACACTGGAAATTAATTAGCAATATATTATTAATAACTGATTTATTAATCAATAATTAGACAAAGTAACTTGACGAGAATTAAACTTATTATTTTTAAAATTTCACTATTTTGCAATATATCACTAGTATATGAACAATTTATTATGGCTGTATCCATTTCTCTGTATGGGTGTATATAGCGGTAAGCGAGTTATCCCGAAGCGCATTGTAAGAAAGTTTTTTGGCGTCGTGTCGGAAAGGTTAAGTCGTGTGCGGCAGCAGCGAATGTCTTCGCCAGCGTCCGGCGGGCGGCTAACAAGCGCAATGGGTGAAACTTTTCCTTAAAATTGTGTGAAAATGTGATTTTACCGGACGGGCATTCCGGGACGGACGATTGCGCCACCCGTGGGAGGTATTTGCAAGGATGGGCGCGGGCAGGGGCGGCCGGTGCTTGTTGATGTATAACGTACATTAATTATTATAAATAATATATCTCAGAGGCACAACGCTATTGATGCATGGGAAATATTTGGGTTATTTTAAAAAATTATTTATTAGCTTTACAACGTCCGACAAAACTTTTTTATATTAGCAGGTTTTTTCTCGTTTTAATCTTGCTTTCAAAAGTGATAAATCACTATGAATTCAAGTCAAATTTAAGTAGAAAATATAATTTAATTAAAATATGATTAAAATATAATAAAAAAATCAATAATTCTAACCTATCTTCTGTTAAATGTTAGACTGCCATGAAATTAACTTATATCAAATATTTAAAATTCATTGTCATTGATGCCAGTCGAATACAATGATTTAAATTTTTTTTTAATCGTTACAGTATTATCTATACCTTGGGTAAAAAATTAACAGTAAAGGAGATATGAGACAGCAACATATTCAAAATAATTTTTTTTCAACATTTTCAACATTCTTTAATATGTTAGAAAGTTGAAGTACCTATCAGGAAAGTAACTTATCTATATCAAATATCGAAAATTCATTTGCTTCGATACAAGTCACATAAAATGATTGAAACCGTGCAGAAAACAGGGATTTTCAGAAAAAAAATATTTTCTTTTTAAAATTTAATGAGGAAGATTACCAAAATATTTACTACTATATAGCTTCAAGACTATTTTATTATTATGTATGTTTCTGCAAAATGCAAATGCATTAGACAGATAATCAAACATTAAAGGTAGAAGGAGATCATGAATATAAAAAAGTTCCGCCACTGGTGTGGACTTTCACGCGCTGTTCCGGAGGGTGAACTTTTTGAGAGAATTTAAAAAAAGAAAGTTTCAACGTCACATCCCGTTGGTGTGGTTATCTTGGTTAGGTCCTCATTTGCTTTGTGTGTAATTTTTTTGTAAGGTATTATTGTTGCGAAATGCTTCCGTTACCGGTACAGTGGAAGGTTCTTTTTAATACCTATTTTGAACGAACTAAAGCATGGTTGAGTGGTAGGCTAGTTAATTATGTAGTTTCGCATAGTTAAAACCGATTTATATAATAAAGTACTTACATATAATAATATCTCAATTGTAAACTTTACTTGTCTGACACAAAGTTTTCTAATGAGAGGTGCGTAGTAAAACTACATCTAAAATGAATTTATTTTACGTATGGCAACGAAAGTAAATAAAATAAATTAACTTGTACATTACAATAATTTTTGCTTTTCTGCATACCTTACATGAATAATTATTATCTTCCTTAGCTGGTCCACTGTAGGGGTGGAAAGAGGTACGGAAGGGGTGTACACTAATGGACTACAGCATTAGCGTAGCAAGTTATGATAGTTGATTCATTCATTCATAATTTAGTTACGACTAGCAAATTTTACTTAAGACAGCTGTGTGCATATTGTACCCGACTCCAGATATTTAATTGCTTCTTAAGAGGAAGGTGTTTTATAGCAGTATATGATTAATAAAACCTTTAATATATAATTTAAAATCTTAATTATTTTGTAGGCGCTTTGGTGAAATTGATTGCGTAATTTTTTTACGAATTCGAGCTTTTTTGGCCACCTATGGAAGCGATCATCAATTTATTTTTTAAATTTCTTATATGGTAAAAAAACAATTTACATAAATGATTCACATAAACAAGTGATTTTTCAAATGGATAATTATGTTGCAATTTTTTACATAAAGGAAAATCCAAATTTTTCAAGAACACATAGTGGATTTTATCCCCAGGGGGACATCATTAATTTTAATTTTATAGATGTCTCATTGTCAATTGTCAAAAATGAATCCAATTAATGTATTTGAATAAAAGTTAAAACAAAGTGAAGCTGTGAAATTGTCTATTCAAAAACTTCATTTTAATTTAACTAACTAACTAACCAACCATCACGCCGTTTCTCCGCAAGGGTAAGCAGAGAGGATAAAAAAACCATATTCTTCCATATTGGCACACCACTTTTGCTTCGGCTACATTCATACATCTTAAATTTTCAACAAACAAGAGGGGTAGCGGTAGTCACCTGATGGACAGAGTGAGAAGTGCCGATATATGGCACACACTCTGTATGGAGCTCCTACTCCTACATATTGAAAAATCCCATATGAGACGACTTGGACATGCGCTAAAAATGCCAGAAGAAAGTACATAAAAGAAATATCCTCTTGTCAATCCCAGAAGGAAGACGATCGGTGGGTCACCTCAGATCAAACCTGGAGAAACAACAAAAAATTTGCATGAAAACAGAGTGTGTCTAGACAAGTTAACTTATAAGGAAGCAGCAGAAGACAACGGAATATGGAAGCGCCTTGTCGAGTCTTTGGGCCCCGACTCTGATAGGATAAAGATGATGATGAACAAAAAAGATTTTTGACTCATTTTTTCCAGAAAGCTCACGATTTATAACTGTTATTTTTCTTACATTATGTCATAAAGAAGACACTATTGAACATTTAAAGGGTTATAAATATGTGACGACATACTTAAACTTAATAAAGGGAACTAACACTAACCATTCAACATTTCTGGAAGGTTGTTATTATATTCCAAGCCGTATCCAGCCATTGTCATGCATTTATCTGGGAAACAAGCACCTCAGTGCAGTACACGTACCAAAGGTTGGCCTCGTACTTTAGATTTACATAAGGATAACATAATTCTAGAGATGAAAACTAAGACATGGTCTGATATCTAGGTTACATTTAAGTACACTGTGAGCTCTACAATATACCATGTACATAGTTACCATAGTTATATAACCTGTTCCCAGATTATAGAAGTAACACCTTTGAAATTCCTGATGTGTGAACCTTATATTATATTATTGTTTTAACTTACAATAAATAAAACTTTTGAAATACGCATATGTTGAGGTATATTTAACTCTTTTATATATTCGAGAGAAGTAGTCCCTCTAGCCAAAAAAAATAACTTTAATACAGAAATTTGTCAATCTATTATTTTTAATATTGAATCTAGTTTGTGTTTTATGGGATATTCTGCCTTGTTTCTGCAATTGTTGACATTTTGAATCCCTTTGCAGGGTTACAACCCATCAGCCATGATGATGGACTACGCAATGTGATCTGAAACATCAGTCAAAAAGGTCGTAGAAACATGGCAGCAGATTTTGATTGACTGCGAAAACTTAGAACATTCATATTATTTTTTAAACGCTTCAACAGGCCAATAAGCTTAATAACTAAAGTTATTACACCTTAGATGAAATATTCAAGATTGAGTAAATCACATAGATTTAGAATAGAAAAAATGAATATTACTGTTGCTTAAAGAATAACAAAATTTCAGAATTCAACAACTGATACGAACCATTCCTACCATAATCATAAATTAAAACCACTCCACTCAGTTTCTCATCAAGGACTGATAATAATTAACAGTTAAAAAACTGTTGAAATCCTAAAGAACTTAAATTCTGAGAAAAAAAAAAGAAAAACATCACATTCCACAACTCGTCTCCTATCCTTAATTTGTTTCCTCTAATAACCAAAACTCTAACAACCCGCTAAGTAACTAAGTCTAAGTAACCCGCTGCCCTACTCGAATAGGTTAACAAAATTTTGTATAGAAGTTAGTTATTAATTACACTTGATGATAGTAGTGATAAATATAGCTTAACAAATAAATTTAAAAAATCATGCCGTAGCACAAAATAACTATATCAATCAACAACACAACTATTATTATTTGTATACATAGATTAAGTTTTTTATAAAAATACAGTTTATTTCACTAAAATTAGTACAAAAACTGCTGAGTATTCTAAACACAAAAGTAATTTCAGTCTTAAAAATTAAATTCCCGATCTCAAAAAAATATGTTTCCAGAAATATCACCAACATCAATAATAAATTTTATAAATAATATAAAAATAATCAATGTAGGTATATATTTCTTTGTGACATCTCATCGCCGTAGTATTTGAGTTAAAAATTCCACAAAGGTTTTTGAAAGCAACTCAATAAATATAAAAGGAAGTGTGTTTGACATTTTCAATTTTCAAATATCACTTTCTTACGTGCCAAAGGAAACGTATTAGCAAAATAGCAACACTATGTTGGAATAGAAAATTACTTCCGGTAGCTTTATTTCTGTGGAAAATAAAGTCTTTTGATGTTCAGGGTTGCAAGAATATTTTAATTTTATATTTTTAAATGAATTGATAACCAGAGTGCGTTATCCCGATTTCCCTTAGGATAACTCTCTGTATCTATTTAAACAAAGTAAAACCAGTTAAATCACATTATGCTATGTATTTAAACCCCTACATAAAATAAAACAAAAAATTCATCACGCAGTAATTCCAAAAAAAGCTTTTTGAAAAACATATTTAAAAGATAATTCCTTTCATAAAATGCAGTTAAATCGCACAAAGAACGGCGATTTGACTTTAAGGAGGGCTAAAAAAATATAAAATCTTTTCAATTACGCTCCCCTGCAGGACGCGGGGAGAAGTATAAAGTTTTCTCAGAAGGAAGAGGAAATCCTATGTATTTAACAATACGATGAGCGGGAAGATTGGGGTAATTGTGGGTTTATTGGGCGAAAGTAGTCCTTAGGGCGTACGAGAGCAGCGAGTTGATATACAATACAATGCTATGGGACTTTGTGTGGCTTTTTAATGCACCGGAAACCTTAAACGATTTTTAATTCCGTTAAGTTAAATTTTAATGAATTTTTTCTATGCAAGATGTACTTATAACATGAAATCCATGAGGTATTTACAGAAGAACAAATTATTTAACATTTTTTAACGAATAATACAATATTATCATTAGATTAAAAAATGATGAGACCTATATTTAATCGAGAATTTCCGAAATAGTAGGATTTTGAAAATTAAAAAAGACCGATAAGTTGAGTCGTTACGAATACGCGATGGCAAACCGTAGAAATAGCAAACACAAGCAAACATAGATGACCAGCGAATGAAGGGTAGGTACCTATGTGTGGAATATTCTCGAGTGAAACGATGAAAATTACGAAAACAGGAAGAAATGATCCACCCTTGACCTCCGAAATGGAAAATATTTGATTATTTCTGGTTTCTGTGGGACGTGGTAGGATATTTTACATAAAGTGTTATAATATGTAGTTTTTTACTTTTTGCAATTGTACGCAAATTGAATCTTTATTTTCATTTTTGTTATTGTATTTACTTATTTTTGCTTATTATTGTTTAGGTATTTTTTATTTTTGTATGACATAATTACGTATTAATCAAGAATAAGAAAACTCTTAAATTGAAAAATATTACTGCCTCAGAACAGGTTCAACTTATTGTTTTATTATTATTAGTTACAAAAAAATATTTTTAATAAAATTGTTATTTTATATTAACTGTGTAAACTTTATAAATGTAAGAAGGAAAAAAGTATAAATTTTTTGTACATAAAATAACTTTTGATTTGATTTATGTTGTTAATTTTTATACTAGTCATTCTCTATCTTGATCCTGACCGAACTTGGTCAAAGCTACAATTAGCTAAGATTATTATCAGAATGGACAGAATCAGAAATACTCAAGTAAGAGGGTGTCTCGAAGTAGAACCCTAATTATTGACGTTTATCGAGAAATCACAGTTACGGTGGCTGGGAAATGTATTGCGGATGCCGAAAGACTGTCAAAGCGGATATTCCAGGCAAGAATAGAAAGCAGAAAACCATGGGGCCATCCTAGAAGGAGTTGACGCAAACAGTTGGAGGTCTGCTGCGAAGAGAGGTTGTAACAAAATTTGGCTGACGTGGTGCAGAGATTACAACCCATTAGGATGAGGAGTAGAAGAAGAAAAAGAAGAAGAAGTCATACTGTAGCTTTAGGCCTCAAAAACAACATTTTCTGTTTACCTTAGATTTTTTTTACAAAATTGTTATTTGATAGGTCTAAAACTCAAAAATCATTTTTTTAAACGAACGATTACTATAAACCAAGTTAATATAACCGGCCTTTTGGGTGTACCAACATGTTATGGCCTAGAGATGGGATAAGTTCAATTGACGAACTGTCGTTCATCAAGTAGTTCAGTTAAGCGTTCGCTTTGAATCGTTATTTTGAATAGTTGATTTTCAATCGTTCATTTACCTACCAATTTTTTTTTTTGAAGCGGGCGTGGATTTAATTTTTTTCGCTGACCGCTGGTGGGGGATTGGATTGGCCATCAAAAAAATATATCTGACCGGGGGATAAGAGACGTAGGTGAGATTTTGACTTTTTCCCACAAAAAAAATCGCTGCCTAGAGGGGGATAGGATAATTCGATATTGGGGATTTAGGATTTGATGAAAGAATGAACCAAATTCAGCATTCATTAAAAAAATTGATTTATGACTACTGAACTAACGAACTGTAGTTCTCTACATTTATTTACATTCCGTTCGAACAGCAAAATAAACAGAAAAATAAAAATAAGGGTTGGTTTAAGAGAGATCCATCTCTATTACGGCAACCCTTATATAATAACTAACCAACAAATATGTAGTTGGGCGTAACCTTCGTAAACAATTCTTATATAAACACGAATTTTTATTAAACTCCGCCTCTTTGTCGAATAACAAAACAATGTACAGGTAACTGAAGTACGAAAGTTAGGTAATGAGACAATATCACGAGACGTAAAGCAATGTCTCGAGAGGGGCGTGTTAATAACACACCCTCAAAAAACGGAATTTTTTAGATGATTTTCCAAAACGCTTTTTCCGCTTCAAGCACGCAGGTATACCAACCTAATTGTCTACAACCTAGGGTAATAAATATTACTAGACTCTTAAGGATATATGTGTATGCAATATTCAATATGAAATATAATAAGTTTAAAGTTTTTTACTCTGTTTCCAAAGGTTTATTTTAAGCTAAAATGAGCTAGTGATCAAAAAAAAAATATATCTAAAATAATTATTGAATATCTGATCCGCATTTTTTCGCAATTGAAATTTTTCTAATAAATAGTCTATCGAGATTAAATAGCTGAACTCAAGCAAATTGAATAATATTTTTGATTATTTTTTTTCATATTTAAATAATAATTATTATTTTATTATTATATTGATGATTAAAACTTGTAAACCATATAAAAATTCTTGAATTTTTAGAAAAAAATAAGTTTCTCAAAAGAACATGCAGTTAAATTTTCTGTTTCACAATTCTCTTCAATTCTCAAACAACGCGTGTCAGTTTATTTATAGAATGCATTTTTTTTTTCAGCGTAGTTTCTTAACACAAAACATATTTCTAATATAATTAACTTAATAATTTTTGATTTAATATATTAATAAAGAAAAATATTATAATAAATATTATTAGATGCAAAACAGCTCAATTTTACTGCCTGTTACGGCATTGGCATTCACGATTAGTCTGAACAATATTTTTATAACTAACTAACTAACTAAATAACTATCTAACGAACCATCACGCCGTTTCTCCGCAGGTGTAGGCAGAGAGGATGGAATGCCATATTATTCTATCTTGGCACACCAATTTTGCTTCGGCTAAATTCATATATCTTCTCATGCAAGCAAGGTTGTTGAGGCTTTTAACAGAGCCATCTTCCAAGTATTTTTTCATGCCAAGTCTTTTGCAGACGTCCTCTATTCCTGCATATGTTTATTTAGTATAGAAAATACATTTAGGTATTTTATATACAACTGCTTTCCATTCACGTGTTCATTTTTTCCATAGAACTGTTTAAGTATCATATATAAAATGCATGGTTTGTTATTGTAAATACTTGCCCTTCTATATGCTTAAAATTCAGGCTTCGTTTTATATTTGCAGGTATGATTTAAATACAAAAATAATTTCAAAATAATTCATTTTAGTATTATTAAATTTTTCTTTCAAAATCACGCATTTTTTAAGATCACCAGAGTGGCCGCCGAGTATTCTAACACTAAATCGCCTTAGTTACCATAAATATAATTTCAATTTAAAAAAATTTATACTCTAAAGTAAAGAAGTTTCACTTCAATAGCATTTGAAATGCTTGAAATTATTCCTGAAACTTAAAACTGTAAACTCCAAAAATGTAATAATAAATTTATTTAAAAACTTTAAAGCGTGTGGATATCGCAATCCTAAACAAATACCTCGGATATATTAAATATAAGTTTATATGCTTTGAAGTAAACTATTTGAATTCTGATCTGACAAATTGAGATTTGAATTATTCGAAAATTCACGGCAATTAGAAGTGGAAATCTGACTCAATGAGACTCGCTCAAGTTTTGTTACCGCAAATATCTTAATATTGCAAGGCTGGGCTTTCAATAGAAGCATTGCTTGTTTTATTTGGAAAAACTTTCCTCAAGTTTTAAATTGTCAATACCTTATTAAGGAGATAATGACAAAAGGCTGGTACTGAAATGGGCAATCTGTAGATATGAATGTTACCAAATTGCAAGTAGCAATAATGTTACGTGCACCGGGGAAAAGTCACGTCGGTAGTAGGTAACATTACGGGACTCAGCCTAAAGCAGTATTGCGACCGTGAGTTCCATGTTCCATGCCAACGAACATTATTGTGCGTTGATATGTAGCCAGATTCTATTTGGAATTGTTTCAAAAATTTAATAAATGCACCGTTATCTGAAATTGCTTTACAATGAGATGTCGCAAGGGTGTAACGTTTCGTTTTCCTTTTGTATGTTGTTAAGACCGACCTGTCTGTATTTGAATCTGTATATACATTCACTTTAATATATGGTCATTAAATATGAGCTCTTTCGGGAGAGTATGATCAAGAATCATGATCCAGATAGTAAGAAGTGATACTTTTGGACCAATTGAGGTGAATAGATTGACCAATTGAGATATGTGAGAAAGTTTTGTTGTTCCTTCACGTGGAGATTATTTCTCACTGAGAAGACAACTAGTAGAATCACCTTAGTTATTCAACACAATAGAGCATAGGTAAAATCCAGGCGCGTTACGATGCTACAAGGGCCGCTAGATGCGGTGACGGGGATACGGTTCATTGCAATTAAGCGGTGCCGCTTTCAACATTTTTTTTCGAGGTCATTTGTCTTTTGAAAGTTTTTTAAGACTAAGCAACGGTAGATGGATCCATTTTTGCGGAATGCAAATGTGTAGCTTAGCAGGCTTACTACAAAAAGTATCAAAAAATGTAATTTTGACACATCCTATAATTGCCAGATAAGCGACTACCATATGTATCTTCACAGCAACTCACTCAACTATGCTAGAACAAACAACAAAATGGATTACATGAAGACAGATTGAGCCGTGCCTGATCAACCGCTGCGACTTGAAACAGGGGGAAATGAAAGCGTCTTGTTGATCTTTATACTCTCAACCTTTCTAGGAAGTCTTTAAGTCGTTAGCATCATCATAAAATGATGATGCTAACGAATTTAGTACACCATTTTGATTCATGCTATTAAGTAAGATGCTTACTTTGGATAATTTGTGAGCAACGGACAAGACACATGAATAATTAAATCTATTGGGTAATGGGGTCACTGACCTCTGTATTTGCATGAACAAGAGCTTTGGAACACCCTTAACACCCGTGAACAGCATTAAAAGGGTCATTTATAACAGAGAATCATAACAAAAGGCGCGGCTATAAAAGAGAAGAGCATAAGCCCTCGCTCCCTCTCTTCCATTAAGCAGTGGGCAGTTATGACTAGGACTGGTCTCAAAGTATCTGAATATACTGAAGATAATTATAATCACCTGGTCTTTTACTGAGCGTTCGTATTCCGGAATTAGGGATACATCACAAGTACACGCAAGTATGGATGGCGTTAAAAATAGAGGGCAACTGTGGAAGATTTGGTATGACCAGATTTACCAGATACTGGAACGTGGTCTTGTGGAGGGCCTCAGAGTTTTTATGAATGTAGATGAGGTAGGAGTTGTGTGTCAGGTAAGAAGAGTGTGATTGCCCGATCTCCTCTGCCTACGGTGATGGTATGATATTTTAATGAGTAGAAAATTCCAATGGTCAAAAGCCATCTTCACGCGGATTCTTTACTTTTTCCAGTACAAAAAAAACGCAAACCACAACATTTGACACGACACCCATATTTTTTAACGAAACAGATAACGCGAATGCTTTTATAATATAAGTTTTATAATAGTGTTCGTATTCTGACTGAATATAATGTATTTTCATAGTTAATTTCATTTTTTTAATAATGGCTATTTTGGTTTTAAATATTTTCTATTGCATGTTGTTTATAATGCTGCTGTTGTATACACCAAAAGCCAATGACTTTGCAGACTTCAACAAATAATTTTGCCTAGATTTTCCAATTAAATTAATATTATAACAAATCAAACTTGAAACATTAAACTAACCCAATCTGACATATTCAGAGAACGAGTTCACTTAATTGAGATAGTTTTGGACTAAACTAAGAATCATTTATTTGCTACTTCCCAGTTGAAATCCATAAAGATAAGTTTAATGATTTACTAAGTAACGTGCCTAGGGAAAGCGGTCAAAGTTTTAAACTTTTGCTTAATGAAGTCTCCCTGGTTTCTCATTTTAATTATATATTAATTAAATACTCAGTATTACCAACAGTAGTGGCTCCATTACAAATAAATAATTTTAACTTCTAATATACTGTCACGAGATCCTAAACCATGAAGAACTGCACATAATCGAGTGATTAAGTGGCTGCACTGGAGTGATTTGGAAATAACTACAAATCAATAGAACACACTAGACCTTATCAGAAGATTCGCGAAAAAATATTTTCTTTTATTTTATAAATTTATGCTGAAGTTATATAAATAGAGAACGGGTGATTCATGTCAGAATAGGGTTCCAGAGCACTAACTTGCGTGTCAGTGCGATAGAACTATAGTCGTAAATAAAGTGTTAAACCGGCGTAAATACACAGGTAAATACAAATACAAGGTAAATACAAGTAGCAGACAAGTGAAATATTCTCGAGTAAAAATTAATGTGAATTATGAAATAGTATTCCTGTCAGGATTTTGTTCTGTGACTTTGGGAATAAATTTAAATCGTTTATAGTGCTCTAATTGTATGGATGAAATCAAAAAAAATTGTCCAGTGTGAGAAAATATTATTACTATGTTATAATTTATTTTTATTTCATATAGTGGGTATTTCTCAGTTCCATTTAATTATCGCTTGTAGTACTTGTCGCATTAATTTTCAATGCCAATTAGGTACTTTGCACGACTTTTCCAAGGTTTGACAACATTGATAGGAAAAATACTAATATTTTAAATGATACGAGTACCTCCTACCTCGATGCTTTTTCGCGTTTTTGCAAAATAATTTATCATGGCGTTCCTTTCATTTTTTTTTCCATCCAGCATTAATTTCACGATTTTTTCCAAATGGTAACAATTTGTCAGGCGTTTTCGTTTACCGAATCCTTTGTCACGGCCACCATTATTACTTTCCACCCCCACCCTTGTTGACTTGTCTTCTTTCATACATCAAATCATTTCCGAAATTCTCTCACTATGAAAATGCGCTCCCTTTCAAAAATGCTGATGACGACCTCCCATTGAATTGTAAATAATATATTATATTTAACTGAAAAACATGGCGTGTGGTTCTAAAAATACGATTCACGAGCTCGCTAAACGTTGACATATTATCAACCATATACATATATAATTTTTTTTTTAAGTAAACAATTAAAATAAGTGTTTTATAGCATAGCATCAAAAGCATAAATTCACTAAAAATGAATTTCATTACACATACCTAAAGAGAAAGAAATAATAATAATAATAATAATTTTTATTCCAGCGTAACCAGGTCTTTAGTGCAAGACCTGGTCCGCCATATAGTTTGAAAATTACATATATGTTATATTGTACATGGAGATAAAATATAAAAAAGGAAAAAGAAAAAGAGAAATAATTAAAGTAATACAGAAAAAAGAAGAAAAGGGAAAAGAACAGCTATTAAATAGTTAAAATAAAATACACCATAAAAAAATCGACAATAAATACACATAAATATAGATAAAAATGTCTCGTAACACGGTCTCTTGCAATAAATTTTTAAACATTTATGAAAAATTCAAAGTAAATACTCAGACAACGTATTATGAGTAAGTCGCGTTTTATTTTTTTACTTGAAAAGACTCGGTTTAGAACGAAATTTAAGAAAAATGTCTTCCTCTCTGTTGTCTTTTAACATTAAGACATTTCTTCACTAGGGGATTTAATTAAGCGCTAATTAATAATTCAACTGCATTTGAAAATATTTTTTCAAATCTACGGAAGGGAGGAAATACTTCCGCTGTGACTACATTCCCTCGCCTAAATGAGTTTTGTTTATCACTGTACAATTTTATACTCTGTGGAATTATTTAAAAAATATTTATTTCTTACACACATTATTTTGTTTACAGAGGTGCATTCGACGATTATAAAAATATTTAGATAAACAGATCTCAAACACATATTTTCCATATTTTAAATCCTTTTTTTCCGAGTTGAAATATAGCTAGTAGTAATCCAATGGTGGGTATAAAAAAAAGTCTCGTATTATAAAACTAAAAAGTTCACTTGTTGAGTATCCTTTAAAGGTTTTTTGTTTACCTGATTTTTTACGTTGTTTCTATTTATCATAATATATCACTGGCAATTTATTACAATTAATTTCCGAGACTAACCTAAAAATATACATAAACGTTTAATTATAATTTTTCTTTTTCAGTTAAAAACATATTTATCTTTAGGTATAATCGATAAAATTCAAGGAATGTGCGTGCCAATGAAAATTATGTCTTTACAACTTATAATATATTTAAACATATAATCAATCTTAATAAACAATGTTTACAGGAACTTTCCGGTAAATTTCCAGCGAAAATAAATTTCCAGATAAAATTGTGAAATTTGTTTTGAAGTATTAATTAAAAACATATTTGGGCGCTATCAAAGCACACTTTATGATATTAAGAATTTTACCTTATGAAGCATTATATAAGGAATATTATAAATGCTTACATTTTGACAGTATAATTTCACGTTTTATACAGATTATGGAATATACAAATATTTAGAAATATCCCTAAAAATGCAAAGGGACTTTAAACACTTTTTGAGGAAATGTTATACTGTAAGCAGAAATAAAATAAAATCAGCAAAAATGTATGCATCAAAGAATATTATTCATTAATTCAGCTGGACATAAATATTCCTTGTAAATAATTTATTTCATTTTCTGTATGAATGTGTAATATATCAAAATTAATTCCCAGATCATAAATATAATGAATTGAAAATTTTTGTTTTTTTAAAAAATTTTTTTGAAAAAAAATCAACGTCAAGCAGTAAAGCACTTTGAAAATACCCCATCAAGCCATACCCATATCTATTCGTCTAAAAAGCTGGGAAAAATTGAAAAGGTCCTCACACGCTTTCTACCGACAACAAAAACTTATGATATGACTGTTTTCTGCTGTCCAGGTACAAAAATATGGATTTTATTTGATAGATAGTGCCTTGCGACGAAAAATTGGTACAGTACGACAATCCAACATAGAAAATTTTTGGTTAAAAATTGTTGGTGAAGCTTGTATGTAAACCGGCTGCAAAACTCAATATCTTGAAACATACATAAATATATTGTCATATTTATTATTTCAGAGGCAACTTTATAGAACTCTATTTTCACATATATGTAAATATATAAAAACACTTGTTTTAAAGATCTAAATTTTAAAATTTTCTGAGACGTGTTTTGCCTTATGAAGGCATTATCAATCTAAATATTTTACATTCAACAACTTGTATATATATTAAAAGTATTGAAAAGAGATGCCAGATTATTTAAAGAATTAATTAAGGTTTTCATATTTCTACACGATTCTATTCTACAATTCTGTTCAAACGTTGTTCGTTTTTGATTTTTTTAACAAATTCATGTTTGGTGATCTCTAGCTGTTCAAGCAAATTTAATATAAATTCTTTAGTTTTGAGGTGCAATGGAATTGGCGCAGATTGCTCATTTATTTAATGGTTGTTATCTATCAAATGTTTAGCGTATTGAGAATCTACTTTACCTTTTCTTTTCTCGGAACAAAAAATCGTGGAAAAAAAAATTATGGCAAAAAGGTAAAGTAGATTCTCATAGAGATGCAACTAAAAAAGAAAAAAATATTCATTAAAATGTGAGGAATGCTTACATTATATTTTTACTCCCTTATTTTTAACTCGTAGCGTCTGCTTGTGTACCGAAAAAACTTTGTATCAATTTTTAACCATTTTTCCGTGATCCAATTGAGCTGAAACTTTGCAGGCAGACTCGTGACGATGGTAAAAATGTTCTAACAAAAATTTAATAATTTTAGTATAATTTTGTATTTTTCGAAATTATAACGTTTTATATATTGTTTACTTTTCGAGCACGATGTATGGAGTAGGCGTGAAACCTGTTTATGAGAAAAGGAGTGTAGTTAAAATTTGGTTTTTATGGGTTAGTTTCCTTAAACAGAATTTGACAGAAAATGTGTTATATATTAACTGCCATACATAGAGTAACTGACATTTTTTTTAAATTTAATAGGTATACAGTGTTATTTTCTTTATTTATTTATTGTTGATCTTAAAAGAAATCAATATTTATACAAATAAACTTTATATTTTCTCCGTGTAATTGTATTTTTCGTTTTTAAATATATTAATTTTTATACACCGTATGTATGTATTAAAATTTTAACAGTGTAAAAGCCCGTAAGAGCCTGGACATTTTGAAAGAAAATAAAAAATAAAATTATATTGCCGATAGGTAGAAATAACGAACAATTTAGTTGTAAAATCAATTCAGAAGAATCTATAATAGCACCAATGCCTTCGAGATGAGTTTAGTAAATTAATTTGTAAACTGGTTCAAACTTTCAGATTGTCTCAAACATTACAACAGTATCAACGGCTACACTGTAGTCGTGGGCAAATTTGTCCTATCTCGCGACTGTTGGTCTTGAAAGTTAGTCCCTGGTTAGTTAACATTCTGATATCAGTTGTTGTTTGTGTATGCGCAGCACTAAGTAGCCCCCATTAACTATAGACTATACGACAGTTGTGTCCAACCTTTTTGACGTCAACTCGTAAAACATATTAAATCTAAGCAAAGACATTTAACAAAGGATCATTTTATTTTATTTTATTTTTCATTTATTGGTTTTCTTACAGCCATATAATTAATAAATCTTAAAAAAAACAGTTATTGATTACGGAGCCTTGGGCCAATTACAAGAAAACACATATACACAAGAATATTATACCAGGATCGATTAAAAAATAAGAAAAAACAATATGTCAAATAGTGAGTTTGTGTGAGTGTGTGTATTTGTGTGTTTTTTGTGTCCGTGTGTGTATGAGTTTTTATGTGTTTGTGTGTGCGTTCACATGTGTGGGAAAAAAAATGTCATCGCGCGAGTTTACACGCAAGGGATTTTGTAAACTGCTCAAAACTTAAATATAAAATATCGAGATCTGCAAAGGCCGTGTCATAGGTATCTAGAACTCTGCTAATAATACAGTTTTTACCGTAGTTTGTTCTTCAATGATTTAAGGAAAAAGGCGCGGTGCTCGTCGTGTTTGTCTCTGCGGGACATTAAAGTATATCGAATTTAAAATATCAGGTGAATCTATGCGATTATTAAGTATATGTAAAGGTATTTCATATCGCTGTCTTCAAGAGTAGTTATCTTGTGAAACTTATATGCGTCGTCATAGTTATCGAAGTGGACGTGATTTTTGAAATTCAGTGTTTTTGTGAAAGTTTGCTGAATGCGTTCGAGATGCTTTTTATATATTTTGTAATACCGAGACCAAAATGGTGATGCAAAAAAAATATAAAATGTAACATGAAGATATCATTCAGTGACAAAATATTTCATTTTTTCTCCTCTGTTAAGTATTATTACCTCCTTTTAAAAATCAGCAGTAGTCGCCCAACAAATATTTATTCCAGCGTCCATTGAATGGTATTTCCATTGTCCTGTTGTTCTGGTGAAATCTCTTTTATTTTTCACTCACTATACTCAAATTTTCCGGAAAAAAATCGAAATTGAAAGGCAGAAAATGTATTTTTAAGGGCATGCGATGTTTCATAGGTTTTTAAGAGTTTATCCACAAAGATTCATCTTATCTCCCTTGTTTCTCAGAAATCTCCTCACAACGTTTACAAAATAGTTCCAATAATAAAATGGATTGTAAAAATACTTTAAAATATTATGATGTTTTGATGTTATTACTCTATATTTTTAATAAATTAGAATTAAAAAAAAAATATCATATCAGATAGATATCAGAGAAGCAACAAAATAAAGACTTGTTCACGTTTTTTATATTTCAATGAGACTTCTAATTAAAAATATAAATTTAATTACCGATAGGTATGTACATACGAAAACAATACGATTAATGGTGTATTTAAAAAAAGCCAAGCGTCTGTTTCGTACCCATTGTCGGAGTCACTAAATAAATGAAGGCTCTGTTTGAAAATATTTTTCCTTTCGCATTAATCATCCCTCGTGGGCTTTTCCTTAATGGTGGTGCCTTAACAAATCGCATTTCCTAGCACGTTTCCCCCAAAGCCTACTTTGTCGCTGCCTTTAATTATGTTTGGATATGAGGCTTAGCGCATTGTTTGTTGGACCGATCAGAAGTAATTATAATAAGATGTCGGTTTAGAAGTCACGCCATAGCGGAGTGTGATTTATAAGTAATTTGCATGTTAAGGACTTTTAATTTTGGTTTTGACTCGAATATATGTTTAACTCGTAGCACTTGACTAAAATTACGATAATTTGAGATTTAGCAATTATTATAATGCCCTGTTATTAATTTGGGGTGGTTCAAAATATGTGTCGTAGAAATGTGTTTATTGGATTTTTTATTTAAATAATTGGTTCGACATCATATTTTTTTGCAAAAGAAAAACCCACTAATCCGCGACTCCTGGATTGTTAGTAGTTTTGTTAACAAGGTAAAATAACAAAGTAACATAAGTTTATATACATAAAGAAGAAGGTAACATATAAATTGATGATAATAATAAACAGACAACGAATATAAATGATATTAAAATGCTACGAAAACAAATGTATTATTCACTTTGTTTATCAAACACTTTGAATTCATATTTTATTTACAGGTTCTCAGCAATAGGAGATAAAATGAAAACACCTTAATTTCTTTTTCACATGGTGCCATCTCCTACCGAAGTTCTTGATAACTCACAATTATTGGGAAAAAAATTATAATTGGACTAGTAGTTAAATTTGATTGATTATTAATAATATTTCTTTACTTTTATATGCTTTACTTATTTCTAATAATACTAAATTATTCAATTTCAGACCAAAATTATTTATGTGTAAAATAGAAAGTCCTAAATTTTCATCAAAGCCGTGATCATTTTCTAATAAATGATTTGCAAATTCAGAAAAACCCTGATTATTCAGACATAATGTCTGGCCACCAATATTTGCTTGCTTCATCTGTGCTTTTTGCTAGCTATCGCGTTTTCTACCAATTTTCAGTTAATTCTAAATATAATTTACAGTTTTAACTTGGATAACTAACCCAAAATCGTACATTTTGAAAAAAATATAACAAATTAAATGAACGACTTACGTAGAAAAATAAATATATATACATACCACTGGGACTCAAACACGGAACATAACAAGTATATATCTTGTATTTTATTCAATTGATTTGAAAAAATAACATAATTCAACGTTAAATTGTGTTTAAATAAACAAAAAAGTCTATAAATACAAATTAATCGAAACATATTTTATAATTTTATTTCATTTAATGCCTTACATGAAGTATTATCTCAATTTCAATTAAAAGTTCAGTTTAATAAATCTTTGAAAATCGAAATAAGTTCAGTAAATAAAAGAAAGTTCATGAAAATTAATATAAATTTGTTTTCAGTGAGATTCATACTACACGGAAAACACACGGGTCAATAAGTTTTTAGCTTTTAGAGTACCTGTTCAAACTCTAAGCTTTGAAACGGGCATAAGTTGATTGCAACCAGGACAGAAAGCTGCTTCACAAGGATTCGTGTCCCTATGGAAACCAGCCATCTAAATAATTTCAGCATACGTACATATTTACCAACTACCAACATATTATACTTCTAATTGATATAACTTTACTTTGTTAAAACCACTTATTTACTGAAAAAAAATCGACATGTTTCGAAGCCAATGGCTTCTTCGTCAGGATAACAAAAATAATATTTAAAAATCGAAGTATAAATCAAAATATTAAAAAGTTATATATGGAAAATGATAATATAAAGTACCTAATTAACATGAAAATAAATTTAAAAGATAACTATTTGCACAAAAAACCTGATTATTTATAACATTCAATTTACTATTTACACTCTTTCTTATTTCCAAAATTTCTAATTTATAATTTAAATAATAAGGTCTTTTTGGCAAATTGTTATCTTTTAAATTTATTTTCATGTTTAGTAGGTCCTTTATATTATCATTTTCTATATATAACTTTTTAATATTGTGATCTATACTTCGATTTTTAAATATTATTTTTGTTATCCTGACGAAGAAGCCATTGGCTTCGTAACATGTTGAATTTTTTTCAATAAATAAGTGGTTTAAAGAAAATTAATTTATATCAATTATAATTATGTTACCACAAAATAAATTTGCTATATTTGAAGAAGAAGATATTATACTTCCACTACATGACCAGTTTTTATTTCTTTCGTTATTATTATTCCCTTTTTTATCGGAAAACTTCCTCCATGGTTCACATTAAACTTTTTGAATGCAAAATACATAAAAATAAATGAAAAAAATAGAGTTTTTTACATGATTTTATTTAACTCTCATACAATTAAAATGAGTATTGTATTATTGAATATCATGATTACAAAATGAAATATAATTGACGCTTAAATAATAAATATTAAATGAGATATAACACTTAAAAGTTTCGAAAAATGTATCGTATATTTTGACATATTGTAGGCAATATTTGAGGAAAAATGTATAAATCATGGATAACATACAAGGTTTACATGAAAAAATTATATTTATAGACGAAAGAAATATGAGTACTGTTGAACGTAGGTACTTTTACCTTACTATTGTCAAACTAAGTCAAAAGCCTGTGCTATGAAAATAGGATTAACTTGTTGGTGTTCTTGAATGGGGCTCGAACCTTCAACCTCCAGCTAATTAGGCGAGCATTATGACCACCACACCAACAAGCTACATCAATATTAATATGAAAAAATGTTCCAATTTCAAATAAATGTATTCATAATGTGTGGATGTTCTTAAAATGGCATTGGAGAACGTTGCATTGTGAATAGTGATCACTTAAGCCAGCTCATACAGGTTATAGCTCTACGCTATCCTGTAAAAAGGTACCATACATGTTCCTCATATAAACTTTCGTCTCTTTCTAAGCTTAATTAATTAATCATCCTTCTGGAGACAAAATCCAGTAACTGTGTTCTCGGAACATACCCACATATTTAAATATTATGTGAAAGGATATTTGTTCCATATTTGTTATTTATTAGTCAGTGATTTATTTATTAAAAAATGTTAATATCATATGTAAATGTAAATGTTATTTTCACAGATTTGTAAGATTTTTTCAAATTTTTTTTTAAAATCATCTTATGTCTACGGTCCAATAAGTGTGCTTTCTCATGCAATATTTTTGCACTACCGTCTATTCGTACATGAAGACCCCTTGTCACGTGTACAAATACAATTATGCAAAAAATGTTTTATTAAAAAAGCATTTTCCACCCCTCGACCAATTTTCCGGTTAAACACCTTGAATTTAAGCATATTTTAATTCAGATAATAGATTTGTTTTAGCGCCATGATTTATGTGGACGTTTTTATTTGTCGAAGAAAATATAAAGCGCTCAGCCTGGCGAATAAATTTACATTACACTAAGTTATTAAATTATAAAATAATGTGAGCGCTAGTTACGGCCCGCGATAATTCAATTGTGGATATAAATTATTCTGATATACTTTAAATATGAATATTTAATAACACCCCGCGTTGTTTTATAGCGTATATAATCCAGATATAATTGTAATTAATAATTTAATTTTAAGTGCGTACGAGCATGTATACCTTAGTATATTTTTATTTTTCACTTAGTAAGTGATCATACAAGTTACAAATAATGTTATTATTTTAGAGTTGAATTATTTTGATTTTAAAACCATTGTAACCACATGATAAAAATGAATATGATTTTTTTTTCTTTTATTTATTATTTTATATCTTTTAAACTATTAAATTTATATAAATTAATTCAGTATTTTAGCAGTAACGCAGTAATTTTAGCCTAATAGTCATTGTAATATTTTTGTTTTTCTCCCATACGATATATATTATGCTGATTTTAAATTTGATGCTGATATTTATTCAGATAACCAATCTTCATTCAAAAACTCACTCCTACACAGCATGCGTTTCCGTAGGAAATATTAAATCAATTAATTAATGTATATTATAGATATCTCACAGAGACGAAACTGTATTTTATTATGGGAAAGTAGGTATAGAAGTCATTTGGGTGTACATATAGGACTTATGACCTATCTTTATGGTTGGCTTAAGTGATCACTTTACACAATTGTAACATTCGCCATTTCCACCCGTGATAGAATATACCATGCTTATTCATTTTTTGGAAGTTGTATATATGTTCAAATTGCGTGGAAAGCTTTCACATATGAGTTGTAAGCGTCTTTCCATGCGGCCTGTACAAAGCCATTTTCATTCCCCTAAATCCCCACAGATGTCGCTAATGAGAAAATCTACATTGACTTTTTACGGAATTTTTGAGAGCAATATACTCTGTGAGATATCTATAATATACATTAATTGATTAATAATGTCTCTGTGACATAAATCCAGCACTGTTCTGAAAGATTTGAACAAACTCAAAATATTCTGAATTAAATCAATTATTTATTCACATTTTTTACATGATCACAATACATCGATATCCTAAATATATGTTATATACCGAATCTGCAAAATATCTTTTTTCGTCTTACCATCTTAAATCATCTAACTGACTCTATATTTTTGGACAGTGCTAAATAAAATTTGAATTTCAATTTAAAAAAGCAAGTTTTAAAGGAAAATTAAACATTTTTCAATATTAACCAAAAATAAAGAGCAAAGCGAAGATACTTGTGATTCGGATAGTGGGCTGAATTTCAAATAACTATGTATTGTTTTTTGTTTTTTGTTAACAATATTCCGTATGTCTCAATAAAAAAAATATGTATCAAGTGCAGCCAGCCAATTGTCAGCCTCGAGAATTCAGAATCGAGTATCAAAACAATGACTTATTGAAAGATGTCTTATTAAAATCAATTATCATATATTCATCATTGTAGTTATTACTCCTCCTTATGAATTGTCTTCCATTAAAGAAGATCCTCAGTATAATGTTCTCTCTATTGTGTCCGGAGAAGAGCCTTAGTTGCTTCGGGAATCCAATGAAATAGTTTTGGCTTGATATTTATTTGGCGTACAATAATATGTTTTCGCGACAAAAATCAATATACAAATAATGTACGAGTTTTACGTTGCGGTGGCTGCTCTTTGTAACATTCGTTCTCTCTTTCTTCTACGCCGTCTATCACTCTCGTTCATTGGACAGAGGTCACTTCTTGAATTCTCTAGATTCGTAGTAGCAACTCATTCAGTAAGGTGCTTCTTATATTTTATACTTTGGGTGGGATGGATGACTCTTGAAGATAAGAAAAAATAAAAAAAAACCGTGTAAAATATCGATATTAATACAAGTTATTAACAGTAGTTTTACTAATTTAATGATTACGATAAGCCTCGATTTTAGAAAACTCTATATATTATCTTAGTAGTTATATATTTTTCAAAAGCTTGCAGAATTTACCGAACGTGAGCGAGCGCACTTTTAACTTTGGGAGATGTGCGAATGCCACTGATTGAACTTCCTCCACTAACTAACCGGCTGCTATGAATATTTGTGTATCTAGTGAGCTATTGACATAACTAGAAGCGATGCATATCGCGTGGATGTTTGCAACGCTGACGAAATTTCACTTTTTTGTATTGAATATCAGAAAAATATCACACCTGCAGAATACGGCGACAAGGAAGAATAAAAAATATTTTAATGAAATCAAAGGTCATTTTTAATTATAAGCGTGCAAACACATTGAATTTTTTTATTGTCTTTAATTCATAAGAAAGATCTTTGTTTATAAAAATGGCCAAACTAGTTTTTATTTTTACCAACTATAATTTGCTTTGTTAGTTAATTAAAAAGTCGTTATCTTAAAAATACAATTACTACTAATTACTTACAAAAATTCAAGACATTTGAAAATAACTTTAAAGAAAGAAGATTGTTGTAAAAATAAAAAATAAAAATTAAAATGTTGTAAATATTAAAAGAAAAATGATAATAAAATACGATGGTGATAAAGTGGTGGTTTCCACCCTTGACTGAGCGCCACATCTATATTTTTTGTAAAATGAATTTATTTTTATTTATATATCATGTTCATTTCGACTTACACTAGTGCCATCTATGATTGAAATTTGTCATCACGATAAACCAGTTTACAAACATATACTGCCGCTAGTAATAAAATATCCATTTTTGAGTATAGTAAGAAGCAAACTCAAAAAAGTGTGAATGTAAAAAAATTATCAAAAAAGGAGTTTAAAATTGAAATAATTTTCAAGTCTAGTCTAATGCTAATAATTCGGAAGAATTTCTTGTAGAGATAAAAAATAATATTGCTTATAATCAAAATAACTCTCATACTCTAGTCAATAATTGACATATTAACACCATATATTTACTTTTCCACATAAATAGCTTTGTCTCTGTGAAATACCTATCTATAATATATCTTGATTAGTGCCCATTATTAGTGCCAGTATCCAGACAACACACTTTCGTGTGCAATACTTGCTGACCAATTGCGATCCAATCTGTCTGCATACAGTCTTTATCGCTGTTAATTCCAGAATTCAAACATCGTTTTCCCATACAATATAGTGAAAAAAAATTACACAATAAACCAGATGAACAGCCATTTTGTAATAATAAACTATTTATTATACAAATAGAGTAAAGTCTTTGTCCCGGAAACAAGTTACTTTATCTATTTTTCAACTCAGATTTATATTTATAATTTTAAATAATCCAAGTATGCACATTATGTCTATTTAAAGTATGGTAAAAATACACAAATAATTATTTTCCAGTTTCGACAACAAAAAAATACTTCTTCTTAATGGCTTTACATTATTTATATAATTAATATGAAAACACTACGTAAAAATCATTATTTTGTTAAATTATCAACATATTTCGGGGCTAATGATCATATTCATTAAGTATCAAAATATACCCAATCGCCATTTTTGTTATTGACATAGATGTAACGATATTCTCTTATCTCATTTTTACATTTTAAAATATTAATTGACTATCTTAATAAGTATTATTCTGAAGTAATTGCTTGCTTAAAATAATTTTGATCAAGTTATAAACAAGCCAAAAAAATAGTCCATGGAATTAGGTAGGTTTTGATTTTCAACTAAGTACTTATTTAACTAATCATGCCAGATGTTTTTCGGATTTCTTCTGTTCTTGCCGCCTTCAATACTCATCTTGCATATTTTCTTTACCACACTCTCCTAGCTTATAGGCTCTACATGACCGAACTACCTAAGTAATTTCTCAATTCTTTTACAGGCAGCATTCACTTCCAAACAAAGAAGTTGCCACCACTACTCCATAATGAACCACTTGCTTCAAGTAACGGATTTCTATTGACCATAATAGCTTTCAGGGTACTATTGGTCGTACTTCCTTTGGTGAACCTCGTCTCGATATTCCTCTTAGGCTTGCCATTCCTTTTAAACACACTTCCCAAATATACGAATACGTGTCACATCAATATTCTTACTATTTTAAAACTAAGTTAAACGCTTGTGCTGTAAAAACAGGACTAACTTGCTGGTATGGAATGAGGTTCGAACACGCGACCTTTGAATTACAAGGCGAGAGTCCGAACCACGAGACCAACAAGTTACTCAATTGTTCTAAGGATTTATTGTTTACCATGACATCAAACTTAGTCAATGTTAAGACTCTCTGGAATACCACAACTTTCGACTTGCTACATTCAGAAGTTCACTTTCCATGCATACATTGGACATACTGGTCACCAGGTACTGCAGATCAGCTTCACTACTAGCTACTAGTAAGATGGAAATAGTGAATCCATCCATTAATAATAATCCATAGACATATTGAAGTATCACGGGGTTATTTATTATATATATTTATTTTTTCAATTGATTGAGCAACATTGTAGATTGACATTTTAAAAAAATACTGATTATTTTATTTGTATATATCAACTTTTATGTGAGTTTTTTTTCACCAACATGTTTCAGAAATTACCATTCCATCATCATGATGAAATGGTAATTTCTGAAACATGTTGGTGAAAAAAAATCACATAAAAGTTGATATATTCAAATAAAATAATCTATATTTATATAAATATATATATTTATTTATTTTATTCATTATTTACTACTGGTTAGTTCATTAAACATAATAAGGAGTAATCAGACTTACTGTTCACTTACCATGTTCTTGCCGTAGAGATGCACATCGAGTTTGGATTGTTCGTTAATTTTATAAGATTTTTTACAATCCTTTGTCCGTCTGATCATTGAAAAGACTAGAAAAAATTATTTTTTTAGCAGAAAAATTAGAATATCGATAGAAGAACTATAAACTTTTCCTAACATTCGTGTACTTACATAATCTGTTATTTACACCGTTTAAATCAAATGCAACAAATTTTGACCGTTACCCCGCGATACATACTTTTCACAAAATTACCATTGATTTCACAAACAGAGGTTAATGCACTCATTTTTAGCAATTTGTGGGTTGGACTCTTTCTGACAATTAAAGGGCCGTGTCTGGAACCAAATTTGAATTTACGCAAATGGCAAAAAAATGCACGATTTGAAAGTGGTCGATGGGGCGTAACCCACAGTCAACCTATAAATTTTTACTAAGAAAAGACGTAAAACACTTTAATGATCTGTTTGCTAACTAAAAGCATTAAATGAGATTTATTTCCACGAATTTTCCATAAGGTATGTCTTAATGTGTAAATTACCGTAATTTGTACCGAAATAAGAATTTTTTCGTATTCAAAAATCATTTGGCACGCTACACACGATCATAAAAGACCAAGCATTGGTTATTTTTAATGTCACTTAAAACACTCAGATTATATAATCTTATTTTTATTATGTTTATAATAAACCATTCGGAAAAATTATTTTAAAAATTAGCGGTCAGGACTAGATTGTTATATCACATAACAATGAGAACAGACACGATTTTTTGTATCATTTTCATATATTATTTTTATTTTATTTTTTTAAATGATACTAACTATATAAGGTGTTGGATCGATTTGTAGATTGAACCGAAAATCCTTGGAAAGCCTAAGAGTCACCATACGCATCTAATCAAGGAGGCACTCGAAATCTACAAGCACTCGATAAATATTAATAGAGATGATGGTCACAAATTAAAAAAATTATGGTGTCTGGCGCTTCTAAGTCAATCTGTATGATCAGATAATAGACGAAACATACAAACAATACATGGCTCCAACACGGTATTGCCACGTAGCACAAATACCAAGCTTTCGAAACGGTATTGCTGGCCAATACTTAACCACAACACTAACACTCACAACAACACATTATTCTTGATGACGGAGCTGCAATTGAATCCGAAACGTCGGCCAGAAAGGTCGTAAAAATACGGCATAATACCTCAGAAGATTCATAGTGGCCGTGAAAATCTAAGAACTTTCATACGTGGAGTAGCTCTATTCAGTATTCAACAAAATAAAAAATTAAAACAATTGCTTACCTTTATAAAAAAACCCAATCATTACATTAATTTTTATTTAAATATCAGAGCTAGTCTATACTACGCTAGTATAAATTCCCATCTAAAATACGAGTTGAAAATGTTTGATATCTGATACATATCTTCGGTAAAACAATGTTTTTACATAATACTCATACATCAAGCATTAAAATTCCATTCATTTTAATACGAGTTAAATAAAAATTTTAAAAGACTTGATTTGATTTTTTCGTGAGGTCTTTTAACTAGCCTCATTAAGGTGGATGCATTTTAAATATTCAATATGACTTACTTTTAATGATTCATCATTTAACTGCAGACTTCTTTATTTGATTATTTATAATTCTTTATGTTGATTATTAATAACTTCTTTATGTTGATTATTAATAATTATCTATTTGTGGACAAAATCCAGAAACTGTATTTACAGAACATTTAAAAATATTGTCAAAAAATTTATTAAAATATTAATTATGACATCATAATTTTTTATTTATAATTAAG
Source organism: Agrypnia vestita (assembly GCA_016648135.1). Lineage (NCBI taxonomy): Eukaryota > Metazoa > Arthropoda > Insecta > Trichoptera > Phryganeidae > Agrypnia > Agrypnia vestita. The sequence goes on from JADDOH010018037.1 coordinate 40,105, forward strand.
ATAGGTATCTCATGAAAATTATTATGAAATAGCTATACTTTATCCTGTTTAAGACTTCTGTTAGCAATAAAGTCATCACCTTTTTCTAAAACCAACGTAAAGAATGAAAGCAAAGTAGGAAAGAAACAAGTTATATAAATTGAATCCAGTAGTTAAAGAAAAATCTTTTTTTATACATACATAAAACTAGTAACTTAACGTTTATAATTTTCGCGGTTTATTTTAAAATATTAAGAGCAAAAATTAATGATTATTGCTGTAATAGAAATACTCGTAATATTAATTGAAAAAGTAAATAGATTTTGCGCTTCAGTTAAGGGAAAGGGTAGATAGTAGGTATAAAGAGTTCTGAAACGCTTTCCAGGCTATCGTTAAATAGACAAAGATAACAAAGTAGCTCGCCGTGGAGATATCGTGTCCATCACAGACTTCCGCCTCCAGCTCAATTAACTTCAAGATAAAAGCGTGTTGGAAATGTACTTAGATAAAGAAGTAGCAGAATAGATTTAACCCTTGAAAACACACGACGAAAGTAAATGAACCGGATTATAATAATAGTCCGCGTGGGCAATGGGATGTTAAAAATCAAAAAAATACCATATAATTTATACACATATATTCGTGCCGCCGCGCCGTAAGAACATCCACACATTATATTTTTTTTTAAGTTGTAACTATATATTATTAACATATCTTCTTTCAAATATTTGAGGGGACCATACTTCATCCATCTATGGTCGAAAATTAGTGATTCCCATAACATAGTGTGTTCCATACCAGGGGCGCGCAGTTAGAACAAAAATAATGACTTTTTCTTAAGCATATATTTTGAAAAGAAATCGAAATAAGACATATTTATTATATATTTATATATTATATATATATATGAATATATTTAATACTAAATAAATAAATGAAAATAAAGAGAAATACACAAATATTAAATAATAAAACTGAAAAATTAAATGCTGGAACCTGGATTCGAACCACGGGCCTCTGTGTTTCGCGCACAGCGTGTTACCAATTTCACTATCCCAGCAACTTAACAAGTCGTCAATATTCGATAGTTATATGTTTCTCTTTGAATTATTAATTCACTTATTTATAATATTCAATTTTTATTCGGGAAGTAATCGACTGTTTACGTGAATATCAAACAAAGCTTTGACGTCTTCTCGCTAGTCGATTTCCGAACAATCGAAGTATTCTTTGCTAAACTGCAAATAGAGTATATATATTATTAAACATATTTTTCATTTTAATATCTCGTTATATTCCTATCAAAATTATTAACATATTATTCACATTTAAAAATTTCTAAATTTTTTAATATTCTTGCAGAGAAATATTTAATTTCAATTTTTTTTCCAAATATATATTTAAATAAATGTCGTGCTTCTTGTTCTCACTGCACGCCTCTGTAAAAACAAAGTTGTATATATGTCATGGCAATTACTAATTTTCAACTATATATGGACCGATAGAAAGCCATAACATAGTCCATTAAAATATTTGAAAGAAGATAGATATAACATATATGAAATTTGATAATTTAATGGATCTGAATGTCTTTACTTTGTTATTGGTAGTCATTGTAGTTGCATTGATTTACACTTATTTCATTTACATTTACTTAGTCCTGATACTTTTTACAATTTGCTACTTATAACTTATATTGTTTAACCCATTAAACGCCGCTACCAGTTCTCGTTGTCAGATTTTCATGAAATTTGAGAATACGTTCTAAAACTATATCTTTAAGAAAATTTCATCAAAAAAATATGGAAAAATCTTTTAATTTGGAAAATTTGAGGTGTTGCATTTTCGCAACGTCAGCGAAATAGGGGGGTAAACGATAAAGGTATGAAACAAAACATGTACAGTTTTTAGGACATTTATTTCTCAAGATTTTTATACACTATTAAGAAAATAATATATTTGCTTAATAACTAAACATATTACTAACTTATTGAGATATTACTAACATATTACTAACTAAACAATAAAAAAATGTAAAAGTATTCACGTGATTTTAGTGATTCTATTTTCCTTTGTGGTACGTTTCATGACATTTATGATGTAACGCGACATTGCACAGTTCACATATAAAATATGTTAGGGAATTACACCCTGCATCTTTTTCTGTTTTGATTTCTTTTCAAAAAATGTTGAGTGCCTGGATTTGGACCTGATGATGTTAAAAATCTAGATGGTTTTCCTATGCACAATAAGTTCGCTTTTGATGATTTCATAAATGTGGGTGCTATAAGTCTTTTAAAATTTAAAAGGCACATGTTTTCTTCAGGATGAACCATTTGATAGAGTTTCCATGAATTACATACTGCCACATCACAGAAGTTTGAAAATATGGCCCCCCACCACTTTTTACCGCGAACTCTTATTCTTAGTTGGAAACAAAGTTATCCGTTAAATCAACTCCACCCATTAAAAGATTTTATTGTGTAATAGTATTAGGTTGAGTAATTGTTACATAGTTTTTTAAAAATATTTAATTAGGTACCTTGATATATTTTTAATTGGTTCAATCCCATCACAATTTGAAGCCACTGTCCTTTCATCGAACAACTACAATCACAGTTTTCTTTTCAAATCTATAATCGAATTCACCCCTTTCCATTTTTTTTATTTCTTTGGAGGATTTTAACGATCCAATATTCTTTAGACGATTTTCTCTTATTGTGCCAGTGGCGAAAAACAAATTATTCCTCAAATATATTATAAGGGGGATAGATGTAAATAAATTTTCAAAATAAACAATGTGGTGAGCTGGATTTTCTTAATTTTTCAGAAGAACCGTCACATTTCCTCGAATACCCAAATTATAAATATTTGAAGGCTCTTCAGTTTTCCCCATATATAGATCAAAAGCATAAATGTATCCATCTGATGAAGCTATTGTCCAAGACTTGGCTGTGATTTGAACCATTGCATTTTCCTTGGCTCGCCACACCTGACAAGTTGAACACTGAGATGTTGAAGGTTCACTCACCAACCTTTTTGAATTTAATTCCAAGGTTCCTGCTTTATCCTTGAGTACATGGTTATATATATCGTCTTCGTGTAAATCTTTATCATAAAAGTCCTCTTCGTCGGTAAATTCGGAAACTTCAAGAGGTAAAATAACTACATCTGGAATGTCTTCTTCTTCATTCCTATCAACATTCCAGTTCTATGCAATAAAATCAGCAGCCTCTTGTGCGGTAAAAAAATCTTTTTTATTCATCCTAAAGCAAAAAATCACGATATTAAAATTCGTTGATGGCATTCGTGCGTAAAATATTGGAATGAATTTTACCCCCACATTTCGCTGACGTTGCACTGACGCAACGGCCAAATAATTCGTATTATATTTGCACTTTATAAGTTTTTTATTTTTACAAAAACTATTCATTATTAAATTTCATATATTTTTTTTAAGAAATGACAAAAAAATATTAAAATATTTTGCAATATCTTAAAAATATAATGTATTCAAAAGCAGCTTACCTGAGTGTCGCGTCGTGTCCTTTTTTGAAGACCTCTGAATTGTAACTAAATATAATATATTTATACCTGAACCTATTTAAGGGTATGATAAGACCTTGACAATACACACCTAAGCTAATTACGGAAATTTCTTACTGAATTCTCAGAATATGACCTGTTCAAATAATCGTTGCGCTGCCGCAACGTCAGCGAAAAATGGGTTAATGTATGTTCTTTTTAATTTTATGATATATTTTTTATGTAAAAGCCTATACGCATTGCTGCTCGTTACCTACTCTATATTTTTAATTTTTATACTCATGTTTTGGTGCTATTCCTGATACTTTTTATATTTTGCTACTTATAACTAATATTGTTTAATGTATGTTCTTTTTAATTTTATGTTATATTTTTTAGGTAAAAGCCTATACACATTGCTGCTCTTTACTTTATATTTTTAACTTTTATACTCATGTTTTGGTGCTATTCCTGATACTTCATATTTCGCTACTTATAACTTATATTGTTTAATGTATGTTCTTTTTAATTTTATGTTATATTTTTAGGTAAAAGCCTATACACATTGCCGCTCTTTACTTTATATTTTTAACTTTTAACTCATGTTTTGGTGCTATTCCTGATACTTCATATTTCGCTACTTATAACTTATATTGTTTAATGTATGTTCTTTTTAATTTTATGTTATATTTTTAGGTAAAAGCCTATACACATTGCCGCTCTTTACTTTATATTTTTAACTTTTATACTCATGTTTTGGTGCTATACAGATATTGTTTAATGTATGTGCTTTTTGAAATTTATTTTATACTCTTTATGTAAAAGCCTAATGGGCGTAAACAAATAAATAAATAAATATTACAAGTGATCACTAAAGCTAGCTAACGCAGGAAATAAGCCTTTGACCACCCTATAAAGAGTTCCATACATGTTTCCTATATAAATATCTTCATTATAATATAAATGATTATCCCTTTGTGGACAAAATCCCGGGACAAACATGGGTTATTCAAACATCAAATCATCGTCGAAGTCGGTCTGAGGATTGTGATCTTCTGACCTCCCGCCCTCTTCACTAATCTCTCAGCAGGCTGCAGATCCTAGCGCTGTCACCAGAGAAGCGTCTGTAGCTTTTTCCACTTGATTGGTCCAACGAGTGGAGATTTTTTTCTTTTTCTTCAACCATTGACATGGCCCACCTCAACTCCACGAGAATGACGCAACCAATTAGCTTTTTTTCGAAAATATTGTGCAAATAAAAATAAATGAACACTTCACCACCTCCCTGTAAACAACACATAATTTATAACTAAATTTAAGTTGTGGGTGTTACCCCTTTAATTATTTATTAATACAAAAAATAATCAATAAACCATGTATGTTTTCTTACTTATTTTGTATACGTATATGTAACCATGTATCTTTCTTACTTGCATTGAGTTAATTATTTTTCATATTTTAAAATTAAATTTTGTTCTGTGTTTTTATTTTATTTTTAAATATTTACTCATGTTTTGTATTGTTAATCTTACGTGTCTTCTCTTTTGCATTGAATGAATTACTTTTAAAATTTTAAAATGGATTTTTATTTTAACATAATGAAATTACAATATATTGCACTATTATATTATATTTATTGTATGTTAATATCTTTCACGTAAAAACCTGTAATGAATTAATAATCCTGTTTTTTAAACTGTATTGTTTTATAGTATTTTATTTTAACAAATTTAAGTAACAATGTTCAACCACACTATTTTGTTTCATCTATTGATTATTCATATCATTACTTATAAAAGACCCTTGGGCTTAAATAAATAAATAAATTATGTATATTTTTTTTATTCGGTCATCGAACAGGGAGACACAATCGCTTGGTTTAGATAGAATATAAAAAACATAATAGTTAAATGTCTTCCACAATTAAAGGATAACACAAATAGGACATAACCATAGATAAGTCAATTTGACACGATAGATAATTGTTCAGAATATTTTGAATATGTCCAAATTTTTTTGAACAATTGGATTTTATTCCCAGGGGGACATAAATAATTAAGATATATTATAGATGTCTCACAAAGACAAAGCTATATTTTTATATGGGAAAGTAGGTATGTAAGTCTTTTTGGTGGTTCGTGTTACATTGCGTAAAGTGATCACTTAAGCCAGCCGTATGATTCGTCGTAAGCCCTATGAATACCAAAAATACTACTTTCACGTATAAAATATAGCTTCATCTCTAAGACATCTATAATATATCTTCACTATATTGTTATTCGACAATTTGGTCGAATGCCAGTTAATTAACTGAAAAAGTAGCTAAGATGGCAGAACACACACCTATCACAGTATTGAGAAATATCGGCATCAATAAATAATGGCTCCTCCAAAGTAATGTTGAAAATAAAATGCGGGTGAAATATTAAGTTAAATGCGTTATAATTACGACAGTTATTCGATAACTTTATATAAAATCATTACGAGAGCAGATGGCAGGGTTAACTCGTAGGAAACTTTCTCCGAAAAATATTATTCCACGTCGAGCTGGAATCAAGAGGCCAACGACTGAATCCCGACAATCGGCGATATGGCGAATACCAATACGTCTGTTGAAAACTTTTAGATTTTCCCACGATTTCACCTGCGAAAACTTTCCCCAACACGCCGGCTCGTGTCCCGGGGTCCTGTTAGACCCCCGATTTGGGGTCACGATTTGACAAAAACCGGGCAAAGTTATTCCAGAAGTTTTATCACAAGGAGCTACGTACCTAGCCGATAGGAAACTAAAATAAAACCTGGAAACTTGGGTATTCCGAACCGACTCCGGGAGAAGAATTATGAAGCATAAATTCGGTCAATTTTCGTCGAATGAATTGTGTACCAAATAAAATTTTGTGGTTACTATCGATGAACAAGAAATCTGAATTGTTCAACAATTTCGCAATAAATCTCTTATATTAGTTTGATATCAGG
>JADDOH010018038.1:0-17285 GCA_016648135.1 Agrypnia vestita
AGACTTTGTTTACAGAGGGGTTCACGACTGTTTCGATAGTTTTTTAAGAAAATTTTAGATTGTCACCATGCCAAAAACCATCAAAAGCGGTGTTCGGGAAATAATCTTGAAAATGCACACGTTTTTTGAAGAGGAACAACGTCTAAAATCCCCAATTATACCGTTTGATTTTGTTCGTAGACTTATTGCCGCCACTTCAGGTTAGTGCTGCCATGCAGTTATAATGATTTTCCCATACTTAGTTTTTTATTTTACTATTATACAATTTCTTCAGGTATTTCTGAATCGGCAATTTACAAAATAGTTAAAGAAGGTAAAGTGGCCGTGGAAATGGACATTAAAATAACTACACCCGGAAAAAAAAAGAACAAGGATAAGTGGAAAAATTGAATTAGAAGCCGGAAGATGAGAAAAGTTTTAGAAAATATTTTAATCGATAATTTTTTACATAGAATTTTTATTATTTATACTTTTTATTACATAATTCATTAACGAGTTCATTTGTATAAACATCTTTTTTTCAAAAATAAACTTTTTTATTTATGCACATTAAAGACTGGTTGCATCAACTTACTTTATAGCAATAGTTCATTTAAAGCATAGATTTTTACGAGAGCGAGGTGTTTGATCGGTGGAAAATGCAAAATATCTATGCTTTGAACGAAAGATTACTATAAACCAAGTTGATACAACGGCCCTAAACCGATTGATATCCTTAGGTGTTACTGAGTTAAACATGGTGGTCATGATCATTAGGTGTGAGACACCGAATAAAACCGGCGCCACACTGCGCGGATCTTCCGCCGCGTCTCTTCTGTCGTGGAACATCGCTACATTTCTTTCCATACAATTGGCCCGATTCTGAAAATAACAATGTCTGGATCTTTAAGATCTTTATCCCAACACTTAATAGACGATAATAAAAATTTAAAATAAACGAGACATAGCTTTACGTCGGTGTTTGTTTCTGTAAGTTTCTATATGAGATAGACATAGAGGGAGGGAGAAAGATGTAAATTGTTATCTGTCAAACGCCATGATGGGAAGATTTGAATACGCGGCAACGCGGTCATGACAAGTTTAGCCATGATATTTCATCTCGACGCTGTGGATGAAGAAATTAATACGTTTGTAAGAAACAATCTTTCTTATATCATCTTTTAATACAGTGTATTTGAGCCGTAGAATTACAAAATCTGCTCTGGACATTTTTAATTTTTATTATCGTCTATTAAGTGTTGGGATAAAGATCTTAGAGATCCAGACATTGTTATTTTCAGAATACGGATGAATATGCGCTTATTAAACACTCTACGCGGATGATCGGTCGATCTATTTGCTTTGCCGATTTGGCGCAACGGAAAAAACGCGGCAGAAGATCTGAGTAATGTGGCGCCGGCCTAAAAGAATTATTATTGTTTGTTTTTTTTTCCTGAAAATATTATTTTTCTTTGATTTTGAAAAAACGCTATTTTGTGACGTTGAGTATTTTACGAATGTATATTTTGATAAATTTATTTGTACGTTAGTTTACATTTTTTGTTTTTTATCGTGTCTTATACTGCTTAATAACTTGTTTAAGAAAAAACGAATTTTCATAAAATTCCCTACAAATGAGATAATTTTTAGACTATGGGCAGTACCACAACGATTGGGACGCCCTCCTTTATTCTCCAGATAAGTTGGACGGACTATATGACGTTACGGCTATTGCGTGGCGCCACCTTATAGTTGTCTCTCGGTACTACGAGTGCCCACCATAGATAACATATGGTGCCCACCCCCTGTTGTAGTCTATGATGTAGTCCCTATATCTATGGTCTTTGACTTGTTTACTATATCTTTTTTCTATGTTTACTACCTGTGTATAGTCCGTCTAACTTATCTGAAGAATGGCCAAATTTGGAACTAACGACGCCATATTGGATTATCTACAGCTGACAGACTGTTTAAAAAGGGGTTCACGACTGTTTCAATAGTTTTTTAAGAAAATTTTAGATTGTCACCATGCCAAAAACCATTGAAAGCGGTGTTCGGGAACTAATCTTGAAAATGCACACGTTTTTTGAAGAGGAACAACGTCTAAAAGCCCCAATTATACCGTTTGATTTTGTTCATAGACTTATTGCCGCCACTTCAGGTTAGTGCTGCCATGCAGTTATAATGATTTTCCCATACTTAGTTTTTTATTTTACTATTATACAATTTCTTCAGGTATTTCTGAATCGGCAATTTACAAAATAGTTAAAGAAGGTAAAGCGGCCGTGAAAACGGGCATTAAAATATCTAAACCCGGAAAAAAAAGAACAAGGATAAGTGGAAAAATTGATTTAGAAGCCGTAAGATGAGAAAAGTTTTAGAACATATTTTATTCGATAATTTTTTACATAGAATTTTTATTATTTATACTTTTTATTACATAATTCATTAAGGAGTTCATTTGTATAAACATCTTTTTTCAAAAATAAACTTTTTTATTTATGCACATTAAAGACTGGTTGCATCAACTTACTTTATAGCAATAGTTCATTTAAAGTATAGATTTTTACGAGAGCGAGTGGTTTGATGAAAATGCAAAATATCTATGCTTTGAACGAAAGATTACTATAAACCAAGTTGATACAACGGCCCTAAACCGATTGATATCCTTAGGTGTTACTGAGTTAAACATGGTGGTCATGATCATTAGGTATGAGACACCGAATAAAACCGGCGCCACACTGCGCGGATCTTCCGCCGCGTCTCTTCTGTCGTGGAACATTGCTACATTTCTTTCCAAACAATATGCGTTTATTAAACACACTACGCGGATGATCGGTCGATCTATTTGCTTTGCCGATTTGGCGCAACGGAAAAGACGCGGCGGAAGATCTGCGTAATGTGGCGCCGGCCTAAAAGAATTATTATTGTTTAGTTTTTTCCTAAAAACTGTATTTTTCTTTGATTTTGAAAAAACGCCATTTTGTGACGTTGTGTATTTTACGAATGTATATTTTGATAAATTTATTTCTACGTTAGTTTACATTTTTTGTTTTTTATCGTGTCGTATACTGCTTAATAACTTGTTTAAGAAAAAACGAATTTGCAAAAAAATTCCCTACAAATGAGATAATTTTTAGACTATGGGCAGTACCACAACGATTGGGACGCCCTCCTTTATTCTCCAGATAAGTTATTCTGTGATAAGTTGGACGGACTTTTATATTCTCTTTGCTATATGTGCCATCTGTGATATTTTATTTTGGTGTATATTCTGTGGTGATTATGCTGTTTACTTGGAAAATATAGCGTTTTTCCATTCTAACATATAACGTGCATGTGATTTTTAACATATTTGTTTTAATATGATGATCATTAAATTGGTCATTTCAATAATCATTTGAAAATGTCATCTATTGAATTTCAAAATGCGATATTAAATGAAACAAACATCAGCAAAATTTGTAGATCCTGTTTGATAAGTACCGACAAAATGGTACAAATATTTTCGAACAATAATCTTGTGCAATGGTTATTAATTTGTACTGGAATTGAGGTAAGCTATTTGTGTTTTCAAAAGACATATAATTTCACAAATTGCCGACATTTTTTATTATTTTTGTTAGTGTTACAATAATAGAATAATACTTCTGTTTACAAATATTGTATATTTGTGTACGAATGTTGTTGGTTCGTTGATAAATAGATAGAAAGATAGAGTATTGTTATGTTCATTTATTTCAATCGAATGTCGTGAACCATTGAACCCTAGTGTAACTTTAATTCAAATATTGACATGACAGCATTGGGAACAGTAAATGGATACTGGAAATGAAAAAAATTACTAAGTGCCAGAATGTTCACTGTAAGATCAAGATAAAAAGCGAATATAGTCTTTTTCGCTCTTTATGTGTTATTTTGCACATATTTTCAACATTTCTACATGTCGGTATCTCATGTGAGTTAGTCATTTTAATACTAAAAAATATAAAATACTCATGTTATTCAGTACCTTATTTATATGCGGCACTTAATACTTATACGATATGCATTCTCATACAACAAGGAAATTAACACAGGTAGGACTTCAGTGCAGTGTCTAATATATTGGCGAAGGCATGTAGTACTAATGTATATACATACTTATCTTAAAAAATATTTTTGGCAATTAGTGCTTTAGTCATTTCCAGAATTCAAATATTAAAGGATGCATTCTTTCACATTTTCTTTTCCTAACATTGTCTTATGAAATTTCAACAATTGCTTAACTATTTAATCGATTCTCTGACTGATGTATTTTTGTTACGGTTATAAGGCAATTTAAATGCAGTAACCGTCTAAGTCTAAGCTATTGTTTTTTTATCTTATATTATAAATTTTAAGGGGTTATATACAGTTAGAATTTTCAAAAAATCGATTTTTTATTCATTTCATTTTCGTAATGTACATATATTTAAGTAAACACAGAAAATTTCAAGTCAATCCGGCGATTATTTTCAAAGTTACACTCGGCACCGTTGATTTTAGAAAAATAAATTTGGGCAGGTAGGCGCTGATCTGAGAACTGTTCCGTTCTACCTGCGCTCGCCTCCAGATCAACTTGTGATTTTTTCTTCCCGCCTACTCGACCCCTGCTTTAACATTTGGACCGCTCTCAGATTCTCAGCGAGATTTCATACGATCTTGTTTTCGCTTGAGAATCTGCGACATCGGTGCCAACAGTGACCTAATGAATATCGGTGGAACCACCCCCTATTTTGCATGTTCCCACCCAGAACACCAGCCATTAAACAAATTCTATATTCAATAGATTTTAAATATTAACATAATAAAAAACATTTTTAAACATTATTTTATTTATTTTAATTTTATTTAAATCTATACAATGATGCATGTAGAAATTAACCTTGCCTGTTTCGCAAGAAAGAAAAGTGTTGAGAAAAAAGCGCCTAAGACAATGACTTAAGGAGTTGTATACAGTCAGGAGGCCCAAAAAAAGTGATTTTTCAAGAATTTTTCCTAAGACTTTTAAGTGTATTAATTTGAAAATTTGTACACATATTATGGTTAATTTTAACTGTATTATAACATTTTTGTATTTGTAAAATAATAATTTTGAAAGCTGCTATAGCTGATCTCCAGGAGCTCCTCTCAAAAAAGGCATCTTGCGGTGACAACGATATCTCTGGACTGGATCATCTAAAATGAAAAAACCAAACCGATTTTGTTAAAGTAATTATAATCTTGGAATTAATCGAAGGAATAAGCAAAATATTTTTTTTGACAAAATGGCTACTTCTCAAAAAAAAAAAAAAAGATTTTTGATCAAAATTTTTTCCTTAAATTGTTTATAAAAAAAAATATTTATCAGTGAGAAAAAACCTTCGATTAATTACTAAAAAATATAAAGAAGCTTGTGTTAAAATTTGAGACTGGTCGGTTGAGCCGTTTCCGATAAATCTTTGTCACCGATTTTAAAAAGACAGTTTTGAGTAAAACGCCTTTAAAGTTTCAAAAGCGCTTTACAGAGTAAAAAAATTTTTTTTCAACTTACATTGAGTCGTCTATTCCAGGGCCATATAATACACCTTCGGCAGCTTCTAATAACTCGAGTTGGTGTTGTCTGTGAAAAAATCATTTTTCCCTCTCGTGTGCTCTCATGCGCTCTGTGGTCGGAGATCGCCACGCGCTGTTCATCCTCTCATTCAGCATACGAATTGGGCCCAAGTGAAATCCCTATTGCATTCATATAATACAATAGTGATGCTGTACCTTCATTAAATATACCGGCAGCTATGCATGCAGCCATTTCTACAGTTTTCGAATCGGGCACTTCTCGTAATGAGGTTTTTTGTCCGTTGAGCAATAATGATAATACGTGGCCCAGATACATTTTTTCAATAGAATCACATTTTCTCCTAATTGCTAAGCCATAATAAACTGTCAACTTATCGAAAATTTTACCGGTAAGTTTGCCTTTTCCACCAAGAGTTTTTTTTGTATTTTTTTTCCACCTTTGTTATTAACGGTTTTTTTTTCACACAATCTACGTACGAGTACGTTTTAAAGTCACTGTCTCCAATGTAATTTCTGTACACCACTCCAAATTTTTCTACTGAACGCTTGAACACTTTGATTACTTCCATTGACTTCCATTTTTCCAGAAGAACCTGAATGATTTGCACTGCAATCATATTGATAACCTTCATACCAATCATTATACTCTTCAGTATTGAGTTTCTGCTCCAAGTTTCACACTGTTTACAGTAGGAACTTTTCACAAAAATATCAATTATTTAATATTTCAAAAATGAGGGTATACAACACTGTTTTATTCCACTATATTTATTTTGAATTGTTAGAACGTTTTCGGGATTTTTCCCATTGTCAATAACAACACGTTTACAACTAAACGTTTAGTTGTAAACGTGTTGTTATTGACAATGGGAGAAATCCCGAAAACGTTCTAACAATTCAAAATAAATATAGTGGAATAAAACAGTGTTGTTTACCCTCATTTTTGAAATATTAAAAATGAATTTCCACAATGTTACAAACAAAAAACTTGAACATTTATCAATTATTTTCCAGAATAGTATCCGATCAATGATGTCATGCTGTACAAGGAGGTATGCCCTCGCTTTTTCCAAGTTCCATCGCCAGATACAGTTAATTCTGTAGAATTTTCTTCACCTTGGTGTTCGGAAGTCAAATTTTTTTCTTGAGTACAAACTTGTTGAAAAAGTTTTTTGGTGGTTGTTTTTACACAGGATTGTATATTATTAATTATATGTGATATAAATGTCCATCAAATATAGATGTCCATCAACCTTTTAATCAGTCCTTTTAACCCTAATCCGAGGACTCTCATGACAAATAAAAATTGTCTATTTATCTCATAAGAGTGCCCAACAGCAGGACTCAATTTATGTTACAAAATGTACTCATCACACAGTAAAACAATTTTAAAACCAAGTCCTCGTTCAGAAGCAGTTTGAAACTGAACATTTCCGTCACAGATTTTACACTTCACGTATTCAGAAATTGTTGCAAACACTGTTATAAAGTTTAAAATTCGATCTAAATCCGCGTGATTCGTCTGTTAAAGTTGAGTTTTAAAACTAAAGATTTAAAACTCAACAGACGAATCACGCGGAACTAAGATTTCCTCTTGCATTTTGAATTTTTTCGCAGAGGCACTAAAACTACTTTCATCGGTTTCAGCTGTTTTTGGATTGAAAACATTTTTTCGCTTATTTGGTAGCAACTTACATACGTTAGAAGATTTCCTCATTTGTCTAGAACCCTTCATTTTCACCAAAAAATCACAGGAAAAAATATAAACGAACTTACAAGTTTACTGCTTGACTTTACTATTTAGACTAAATACTAATATTTGCCAGTTTGGGGAGAGAAAAATGTAAATTTACCTTGCAGGTATAAAAATAACACTTACTTTTTATACCTGCACTTTCACTTTAGGCATCTGAATACATTAGAAGGGAACATTTACAATGCACAGGTAAATAAAAGGTACAGCGTTTACAATAGGCAGGTAAAAATAAAAGTGACAGCGTTCTAGGTAAGTGCTGCCGCTCCGGCCTTGCAAATGCTCCGACTCGTGTTTACAAATATCAGTCAGAGGTTGACATTTCGGAAAACCGCCGTGCTGACCTCTGTCTATCGGCGAGATCACTACTCACAATACGAGTCACAAATCTGTAGCAGGTCCCGCCTTTAAAAATACAATTAAATAGGTTTTTATAAAATAAATTTTTATAAAAAATAAATAGGCCTTTTCCTTAGTTTTAACATATAATTTTATCATATGCTACATATTTTTATCATTTTATATCAAAACCTTGTCCATCTATGGAACATCTATGGACAGATAATATATCAAAAGTGCCAGACTCGTCAAGCTTGGTATAATAATTTTTGTCTAATTCGGTCTCTCTCGCTTACCCAAAGGGTTTTACTTATTCGTGCCCCTCTGCATGCTCGCTCTCACAATTCTCTATGATTTGAGTATAATTTCAATTTTTATTATAAAATAATCATTACTTTTCGATAAAAAGACCAAAAAAGGCCCTACTATAGGCCGCATATACTTCGGTGTTCGTAATCTTCATTCGACTTTTTCAGGCTGCTGGTTCACCCCTCATTACTTTTTGAAAAGGCCTTTTCCTGGGCCGCAAATTTTAATCTTGTCCGACACAGCTGGCGTTCTTATTTACAAGGAGGATACAATACATGTAACTTTTTTTATTTACAGGTGTCCCAGGATGATGAGCTCCCTGCTCTGTTGTGCCAAAAGTGCCTCACTCAACTGCGGACTTCCTACATATTTAAGAAAAAATGCCAAAAAAGTGACAAAATCCTAAAACACTGGAAGGAATCCCAAAAAATTTTAGAAAACAATGATAACTCAAATGAATGTAACCCAGCTGATCTTATTTCTCGTTCTTCTAGAGATTCTAATGAGTTGGATGAATGTGCTGGTAATATTATTATGAAAGATGATTCAAATAATTGTTTATACAATGAATCTTATAATTATATGTCACCGTAAGTTTAATATTTTTTTCTTATCATTGATTTATTCAATATGGTTATCGGTTCAGAAATGTTAGTGAAGTCCACAATTATGTTAAAATAATCTGTTCTGAACATATTTTTTTAATTCTCACAAAATTTCAATGTAAGGCTGGTCATCCATTTTTCAAATTGTCAAAGTGTCGAATTGCGTCGACAGATCATGTTATTTCAATACAAGAACGAGTCATGAACAAACCTCATATCAGATAAACATTACACGAGTGTATATATTTACGTATTCCTTGCAAGATAGAAAGGTTGCGAGGAAACGAGACAACCATATGGAGTGCCGACGCTTAAAATATAAAGAACCACCTGAGAGTCTGACAGTTGCTCGTACCGCGTACTTATAATCCAAATTCTGAATGTTTTATGTCTAGAATTAAATAAAAAAGCATATTTATATTTCTCCAATAATTTTTGTACTGTAAAAAAATAGTAAACAACAATTATTCTTACACTATTGTTTTTAATTTAAAAATTATGTCGCATATGCACATTTTGACTTCCGGCTTGTGATTTTGACCAAATTCAAATAATTTTTGATGTTAAAATAAAAAAACCTACAATAATATGTAAAACGTGCGAACATTTTCTGAGACCGCATTTTCAAATTTTTTGGTTCTCCACAATTTTTGTGAAATGTTTAATTTCTAAAACACGCGACAAAGTAAATATTTGATATGTATATCAAATTCATTTTTTCTTTGCACGATTTTAAAACGAAATATGATCCACATATTTATATTACACATTAAACTGAATTTAGAAATAAAATTACGTTTTCATAGTCATTTCTTACATTGAAACATTAATTCGCGCAAATAAATTTTATTAATTTGAATGATTAAAATTGGTATGTACTTGCAAATTACATCGTTGCGATGTAAATTTACACACTCATGCACGTGCGTGGGCACAAACCGCGATGTTGTCAAATGTCAGATATGTATGTGAAATGAACGTACTTACAATATTGAATATTTCGATAATATTGATAAATCCATATATATTTAGCCAAAACCTTATTGTAGGAGTGAAATTCAATTGCTTTTGGCATTATAATACGCTATTAAATAACAATAAAGTAACATTTGCATAGAATATATGTTTAATAGTGACTGTATATTGACAGAATAAAATATCGACAGAAACACATCTGCCGCTCGCACAGCTGGCTGGCTCACTTGCTGGCACTTGGCGAATGACAACATTTCTATCTGTTTTTTGGAGCATAATCATACTGGGGTTTTTTAATTTTTTAATAGAAATTATCTTATTTTTACTAAAAAAACTAGCTTTTAAATAGTGAGTGAGGATTCAAAGTGAGGGGTTCAGTAGAATATATTGTTTTAAAATCATCTTTTTATATGAATAAAAAAGCATTTGAAAATCATATTCTGATATAAATGAATAATAAAAACCCTTATTTTCGTAAAAAAAACACCGAAATATGCACTTGCAGTGAATGTGCTGCCTTAAATTTTCTAAATCTATTGGATTCAGATTTTCACTATTTACATTACAAATGATATTATTAAGGGTTTTTATCTTTTTTATTGCTCTGAACTGTTTTCAATTGCATAACTAAGTACAGTTTTCAGTTAGCCTTGTCTGATTTATTATAATTTATTATAAGGATAAAAGTTTTCCTGAATACCTTGACCATTACCAGCCGACATAAGTTAACATAACATGTATAAGGGAAAATGAGTTATTTTATTTTAGTAATTTAATTCTTTAATTTTAATAAAGATTTTTTCCATAATAAACTAATTTAAATTTTGCCCATTCTTTATGGTTTACCATACTGTTTTTTTTTTGTTTTTTAGAGACACCGTTGCAAATGTGTCTGCTGATGATGAAGATGATGACCTACCATTAATTCGTGTGACAAACCAAAGACCCAAAAATAATGCTGTAACCCAAATTACTACACAGGTAAGTTTTTAAAATGAATAAAATATATACATATCATCAAAAAATTTAAACTCTTTTGAATGTCTGCATTATGCCATTTTTTTTACAAATAACTGTAATATATTTTACACCTTAAATAATAACCACTATATTAACAAGCATTCTTTCTGATAATTATTGACTTGGTCTTGTTTCAATACTCAGTGTTTGTTTTTTATTTATAGACATTTTGGTAATATATCGATAATTATTATCGATATATTACCAAAATGTCTATATTTTACCTACCTACAAAGCGCAAAGGGGATTACCTACCTACAAAGCGCGAAAAAAAGGCAATTTTTGTGAATTTTTTTAAGAAAACTTATGTAAATTATGGTATTGGTATCATTTCTATATGAAAGTACATAA
This sequence comes from Agrypnia vestita, assembly GCA_016648135.1. Classification (NCBI taxonomy): domain Eukaryota; kingdom Metazoa; phylum Arthropoda; class Insecta; order Trichoptera; family Phryganeidae; genus Agrypnia; species Agrypnia vestita. The sequence goes on from JADDOH010018038.1 coordinate 10,909, forward strand.
TTTTAAGAATATGTTAATTTTTTTTAATTAAAAATATTCAACATTGATGGAAAATTCTTGGGTTCTGTCGACTGCCAAAAAAAGGTCTTCTGCAGTGACCACTCCCATTTCATCTGTAATCATCAGAATAAAAAGATTATCAAAATTGACTCTATAATTTAGTCTTTGACTTGGGGGTTTTTGAAAATATAAATTTTTGACAATATGCCAGGCATTTTAAAATAGCGTATTTTAGGGAAAAATTCGAGTTTATAATGCTGATTAAAAAAAACTAAGTTACTCAAAAAAAATCCTATGGCAAAGACTGGATAATTATGTATAGAATAACCACTAGAAATTTCAAGTTGATCGGTTGAGTGGTTGCCGAGACATTTTGGTCACTGATTTTCAAAACATGGTTTTGAGTAAACGCATTTGAAAATTGAGCGATGAATACATCGCGAAATTTTTCAATTTACATAATCATCGATTCCAGGTCCATAATATAAGTCCTCCACTTTGCTTAGAATTCTCATATCATCGAGCACTCTTCACAAACATAATATAAACAGGTCTAATTTTTCTATTATGAACGATCTGTGTGTAGCGCGGCGCCGTGTGGCGTGGCACGTAATCAACAAAGGGATGCCACTATTATCAGCTGTAACTTTGTTATTTTTCTGAATTTTTGCTTGAAATTTTCACCAGACATTCTTAAGACCTAAGACTCAAGCTTTAAGAAAATGCAAAAAATTTAAAAAATGACTTTTTCCAAATTGTCTAGGTTGGTATTCCTCCTTAACTGGGGCAATAAAAAATATTTTTTAAATATTTCGAAATTATAAAGTAATTATAAAGTAAAAATATTTATCTATGGTCTTCATACCGGCACCTGAGAGTGAACGAAAATCCCACCCCTCTGTCCATTACTTTGAAATATTTAAACCCGACCAATGGTTGCAAAATTGCTGTCTCCAGCCCTCACCTTCTTAGGGGGTTTCCAGTAAGTATACCTGGCGAGCCAGCCAGATTACCGCCACAGTCGAATCTTCTCCTGCAAGACAGGGTCGGTAGCAAACCAAGCTTGTGTGAAGTTCGAGCTGGGCAGAGCTTACGTGAAGCTCGAGTCACATTGCGTGCTGAAACTTCAAAATGTCAGCCCCTGCAGAGCTAACTCTAAAATGTCTCTCCCCCTGAGATTTCATCATTCTTGCCGTCGAGGTTATTCGCCGAATCCGCGAACGCTTATTGGACTCACCTACCATAACAGTGTACTCTGACTGTGCCAAAGACCTAAGTGCTCGTGCCAATTTTCAATGTGCTTTTTTTATTTCCTGTCTATATTTATATTATCTGTATTTATTAAATTTAAATAAATTATTGTGATAAATTTTCCCCACTATTTCCTCACCCGTTTTCACTTGTACTTTGAAGATTGAAACATTCCACTCCATTTCAAACTAAATAATATGATGTAAATAAAATATAAAACTCTTGAAGTTATGAGCAGTTATCGGGAGTCCCTGTCAATAGCATATTTATTTTGACACATTAGGAGAATATGATAATTTGGACAAATCAATGCATTTATCATTTAACCAGCAGAGAGCAAAGGGAATCCAGGTGGAAGTGTTTGTGGGGGCAAAAGCAAAGTATTTTTTGATCGAAGTACAATTGAAATTCACTGGAGATTTTGTCTATCGGTTCAGTTAACAGGATCTAATAAAAGGCGCAGGATTGGTCAAAATTCTATCCAAAGTGAAAAACTTAGCGTGAATGTGCCAGCGTTTATAACGCACAGAGTTTAAAATTCATTTTCGAGATTTTGTCAATAAAGAGAGATACCAAAACAAATTTATAACGTAGATAAGCCAGGTTTGTATTAAGTCTTTGCCACAAAAAATCATAGGACAATTTCTAGTGTTTTTTGTCTTTGCCACAAAAAATCATAGGACAATTCATAGTGTTTTTTATTATTTTCCTATTTTATTCTCATATTTTATTCAATATTGTCATTCAGTGCCATATAGATGTGTATTTTTTTGTAGCATGGATTTGTAATTATTTTCTGTTTTTTTTTGCGGTTGTTTTTTTTATATGGTGTATTTTTTATATCGCTCCACTTATGAAAGTCTACTTTATGTTGTGTAATCTGTTTGGACATTAACTGTGCAAGTCATATCAAGACAATGTCACATCAATACTCGACTGGTCAAAATTTACTGCACCATACAATATGTAGAATATGATGGAAAATATTGTTTCTACCCGTCTAACTACATACATGGACAAGTTTAACCTGTTTGCAAAAAAACAATCTGCCTACCGAAAATATCATTCAACTGAAACAGCCGTGACACATATTTTATCAGAAATGATATCATTAGTGGAAGAAGAAAATTTTGGGCTGCTGGCACTTCTTGATATGAGTGCTGCTTTTTACACAATTGATCATGCGATTCTTTTGAGAAAATATTGCAGTATTGGGATATCATGTAAAGCACTTGAATGGATAAAATCATATCTATGTGATCGATTGCAACTTGTCCGATTCCATGGAGATATACCCTCATCTCTTTCATCAAGTTCAGGTGTCCCGCAGGGCTCAGTTTTAGGACCGCTGATGTTCATAATGTACACCAGAGTGGACTCAAAGTACATTGTTATGCGGATGATTACGAAGTCTACCAACATTATCACCCAAGCGAAGCTAATGCCCTGAAGGTCAAAATGGCAATATGTATTGAGGATATTGGAAGGTGGATGTCTTCGAATAGATTGACGCTGAATCCTGAAAAAACTGAAATAATGTGGACAGCAACATCAAGGAGAATACATCTTTTGGATGACATGTCGATGATCTATAGACCTATAATAAACTATCTTGTTTTGGAAAGATATTCGAGGACATTTGCTATAGATACATATTTGCCCACTTTCGTCAGACACTTTGCATTAATCAACAGGGCTTTGTTCCAAAAAAATCCACAACTACCAACCTGCTTGAGTTTGTGAGTCAGATTTGCAAATCGTTTGATTCGAAATCTCAAGTGGATGTAATATATACAGATTTCAGCAAGGCGTTTGACAAGGTGAATCATTGTATACTTTTGACAAAACTTCATGCTACAGGAATCCACGGCAACTTATTGAGATGGATAGAATCTTACATTTCTCATCGAACTCAAGTGGTGACTGTAAATGGATATGATTCATCTCCGGTTTCTCAGGAGTTCCTCAAGGTTCTCACCTTGGTCCCTTGTTCTTTCTTATCTTCATAAATGACTTGCCAAATGCATTAAGAAATAAGTGTCTATTATATGCCGATGATTTGTATGTTTGCATATGCCGCACATATGCCGATGAGAGTAGCTTGTTGGTCTTGTGGTTAGGACACTGGCCTCGTGATCCAAAGGTTGCTGGTTCGAACCTCACTCCAGACTAGCAAGTTAGTCCTATTTTCATAGCACAAGCGTTTAGCTTAGTTTGAAAATAGTAAGAATATTGATGTGACACGTATTCCGTGTTCACATCTCTATTTTTTTTTAAAAAAAAAATAAAAAAATAAAAAAATAAAAAAAAAGATTTAAAAATTTATTCCACCATTCGTAGCCTGGAAGATAGTCATCTCCTACAAAGAGATTTGGACGAACTATCAAATTGGTATTAAGTAAATAAAATGTCACTTAATGCTATAGTTTCACTAAAAATATAAAAAAAATAGAATTTGTTTATAAACTGGATGACGTTCCATTCGCTAAAGTCAATTCAATAAGAGATCTGGGCGTCATGCTAGATTCTAAACTGACTTTTAGAAACCACTTTGATAATATCACAAACAAGGCATATACATTTATCACCAGAATTACTCACGACTTTAAAAATCATCAAAATCTAAAAATTCTCTATACATTACTAGTACGAAGTATATTGGAATATTCGTCAGTTATTTGGTCACCTTATTACACAACACATGTTACGAGAATCGAGAGAGTGCAGAAAAAGTTTCTACATATTTTGTCATACAAAGCTGGTCAACACAACAACCTTCACAGCTACGAAGATCGACTTGCCTTTTTCAAGATGCACAAACTTGAGTCCCAACAAAAAATATCCGATCTCCTTCTGCTACACAAGATTCTCAGCGGAGCTATTGATTCTCTCTCTCTAACTGATATAAATTTGCATGTTAAACCCCGTATAAGAAACCCGGTGTTCTTTAGAATAAGCCAGCACACTAATAATGTTGGTTACTTTTCTCCCATCACAAGGTTGTATCGCACATATAATTTGTATTGTGCTGACCCTAACATTGATGCTGATATTCTTACAGATACCTTATCTTCGTTCAAAAACTCACTCATACACAACATCCATTTTCTAAACGATGACCTGAACCTATAGATCCATTAAATCAATTATTTAATCGCACTACATTCAAACACTAAATAACACACATAAATGTGCAAATATACATGTTACTAGAGCGTGCCGAAGACACTTGTAATTGGGATAATGAGCATAGTCTTTGCTATAATGTTTATTATCAGAGTATCATGTACCTATGATCCTGTTAGTGTCTCTAATAAAAAAAAATAAAAAAAATATCAAATCTATAGGTTTTTTTATTTATATTTTATAATTAGATGATTAATTATGAAGATTTTTATCACAATTTCAGAAAGTTCTTAAAAGGTCAAAAAGAAAATCTTCGTCATTTAATATATCAATATTACTGAATGATGGGAAAAATACTTTGTCAGGTAAAGAAGATGACCGCTGCAAAAATTTGAAAATGGTGTGTATCTAATTTTTTTTAAATAATAAAAACTAAAGTGAAAATTGAATGGTATTTATCTGTGAGTGGGTGTTATGTAATGAATTAGTTTTATATGAAAAATTATAATATTTTAATTCATTACATAACAATCATGCAAATCGATTTTTAAATAAAGTTATCTATTTCTAAACACATGTACCGAAATCATGATAATATCGTTACTGTGATAGCAAAAGATTATATCTGTCACATCCACTATTTTACAGGAGAGCAAAAATAATGTTTCAAAATCGGTTGGGCAGGGTATTATAAAAGATAATTCATTCAAAGTATCTTATATCAAAAGAAAAATAATTTGCCTCTCAACACAAAGCTTATTTTTGTTTTTTTGATTATATTGTATTTTTATTGTTATTCTAAGAAGATATATCCTTTTGTTATATCAAGTTTTTCCACAATTTTTCACATATACATTTTATATTTTCCACAATTCTTCACATATATTATCATTACATATATTACCACTATCCCTTTGCCACAAAAGTGACTTTTAAGAATAGCTAGTTTTTATTACAAACATAGCAATATAAAATATTATAAAACTACCTGTAGATATTAGGTCCTTACATATGAAATTGACGTTTAGTATGGGAGGAACATAAAGCCGATTTTTTTTATTATAATATATTTATTTAATCAAAGTATGTACCATTGCTATCTATGCACTTTTGCCATCTCATAGGTAGTTCATCGATCCCTTTACTAAAAAAACCATTCGGACGGGAATCAATAAAATCTTTGAAGGCGGTTTGGACTGCCCCATCGGAGTTGAATTTTTTCCTTTGCAAGAAGTTATCCAAATTTCGAAAAAAATGGTAATCTGTTGGGGCAAGGTCCGGAGAGTACGGTGGATGTCTTAGACATTCCAATTGAAGCTCCTCTAATTTGGTAGCCGTCTGTTGTACAGTGTGTGGTCTAGCGTTATCATGAAGCAGCAGTGGCCTAGAGCGATTAACCAGCCTCGGTTGTTTAGCAGCTAGCTTTTCCATCATGGTTTGCAGTTGCTGACAATAGACATCTGCCGTAATCGTCTGGCCAGATTTAAGAAAGCTGTAGTGAACGACACCAGCACTAGTCCACCAAACGCTCACAAGTAACTTTTTTGGAGTCAATTTTCGCTTGGGGCATGGTTTGGCTGGTTCGGCAGGGTTCAGCCATTGCGATGAGCGCTTCCGATTATCGTTCAGGATCCACTTTTCATCACAGGTAATGATTCGATTTAAAATCCCTTCATTATTGTGCCGGTTGAGTAATGCAACGCAGCAGTCGACGCGCGTTTGTTGATTTGCTTCACTCAATTCGTGAGGTACCCACCTTTCAAGCTTTTTCACCTTACCAATTTGCTTCAAGTGGATTAAAACAGTTTTATCACGAACACCGCAGCCTGCAGCTAACTCGGATGTGGTTTGCGATGGATCCGCTTCCACAATAGCCTTTAATTCTTCATTATCAACTTTGGTCTCCGGCCGTCCACGGGGCTTGTTCTGCAGGTCGAAATTTCCAGAACGAAAACGTTGGAACCAAAAACGCACTGTGTTTTCTTTGCGGCACCGTCGCC
>JADDOH010018039.1:0-11350 GCA_016648135.1 Agrypnia vestita
ACCGTCAGCTAGACTATGGGAACGTACGTGATCGGCATCCAGCAAGAGCTCGCACCTGCCGCAAGGTGGATTCACAACTGAACGCCGACAATTAACTTAATGTTTTACCCGTTCCGCGGAATCGTCGTGAAGATGCGTGATATCTTGAGTTCAGGAAAAATGTCACATAAGGTATTTATCAGGGGAATTCACCACATTTCTGTGAAGTAAATTTAATTATTATACAGGTCGTAACAGAGCTAGACCACAGTAATTAATGTTCAATCAACCATGTCCTAAAAAAATAGTTAAGAAGATATGCGACATCAAAGATGAGTGGCTTGTTGGTCTTGTGGTCAGGACTCTCGCCTCGTGATCCAAAGGTCGCGGGTTCGGACCTCGCTCTAGACCAGCAAGTTAATCCTATTTTCATAGCACAAGCGTTTAGCTTAGTTTGAAAATAGTAAGAATATTGATGTGAAACGTATTCCGTGTTCGCATCTTGGTTAAATAATAAAATAAAATAAAATTTTATAAATAACCCGTTACTTGATATATTCTCCATTTCAATGTCTACTTGTCAATGACTTGCGTCTGTCCTTACGAATATACGTCTACTTGTTACAGTAACTGTAATCACGCCCCCGTTCACAAAATATATTTTTTACTATAATGAGTAATGGCTAGTTAGTATGCGTCCGTCCTGACGAAGATACAGTGGTATCGAAAGCGGTAGACGGTAGTAGAATTGGTTAATACAAAGTTTTTAATAAATTAAAATTAATAATATTCAACCACAAAGTTAACGCTATAAACATCAAAAAAATATTAATTGTTTTAATAGAGTAACCTACGTACGTATAATCATGTACGTGAAATCACTTATGTATAATCAGTGTGATCATTTCCCATTAATTATAAAAATTAATGTCAAGCGATCTTGTTGACGTCATCATAATGACCTCTCGATCAAAATGAACAAAATATTAAAAAAATTCAATGTTAAGATTATTTTGATGTCACCCAGATGTGCGCCCCAGGTCCCAGGTAATAACACTAGTCACGAACATCGTGATCGTCGCGCGCCATCTTCTGTTTTTTTAGGGTAACGCAGTTTGTTAATTTTTTTAAGGTTACCGCGGTTACCCAATTATCGATTTCTATATTAATGCTAAACAATTTAACTCAATAACATAATTTTATTGTTACTTAATGCTTATTTAAGTATGAAAATTGTTTTATAGACATTTTTTTAAATTTAATGTCAGTATACATTTAAATAATTGAAAAATAGGCAATAGCAGAGTTCTGTTGGAATACCTATAAAATAATAACAATTGATTTTTTTCCACTTTCGGTATGTTATTCACGGTGCATTCTGAACCCGCCTTTACGCCGGGTTAGCATGCAAGTCGCACAGTGCCGTTAACAAATGCGGCGTCAAGTATTTTTATGTGTCATTTATATTGTACGATTTGGGTTAGTTGGGTGTGTGTTTAAAGCGTTTTTATGGACCGTTAATTTAATTTATTCGTGTTTCAAAACACGTTTAATTGCTAATTTTTCAAAAATATTCAACACTGATCCACCATCAAATATCGTTTATGGCTTGTTTGTCTTTCGGTCTTCTTACTTTACTCGATCAAAATATTTTGACATTTATTTAACCGTACTATTTAAATATGTTTATTTTTATGCATTGTAAACTTCGACCCCTCATACATAATTAAAAAAAAAGTCATTTTTATTTTTCTAGTATTCTACATAAATTTCAAGTATCTGAAAATGTTTCGTCATTTTTGACGGGTTGCAGCTAGTGTTTCCATAAAACATTTTACCACGTTTACGAGTAGTGTATTAACTTCACCTGTTTGTCAATTAAGACAGAAGCTTACATCGATATTTCACCCAATATCCTATCGAGCAGAAATTTTGCACACACGACAGTACATAAGTGAATTATTATCAGATTCACTATCAATAAAACCATCATAATTAATTAATCAAAGTTTGATTTGGGAAAATAGTTAATGAGAGCATCAAAAAAAGTCGTGCTGGTTTCCTACCGATGTGATTTTGTATGAAATTATATGCTTCACAAGCGCATTCAGAAAAAATAGTTGGAAATTAGTTAATGAGCTAACCAAAAGTTGGCGTTAGTTTCTTACTGAAGTAATTTTGTACGCCGGGTTACATTAAAACTAAAAAGTAGAAAATTATGTTATAACAAAAAAATATCGCGCTTATATTTAATTATACAATATTACTCAAAAGTAAAAAATAAATTTCAGAAAAAAAAATATTCACCCCATATAAAAGCCGTGAGCGCTTTCCTTCCATCTACATCGTAAGCGCCCACCTCTTATTTGGAGAGTGAAGCAAAAAATTTTTGTTCGAAAATTTATTTTTTACTTTTTGGTACCTACATTTAAATATAATGTAGGCGTGGTTTTTAAATAAAATATTTTTTCATGTAATATAATTTCAATTAAAAACAAATATATAGAGATGCATATACGGAATACATGTTATATAAACAGTCTTCCTATTTTAAAACTAAGTTTAACGCTTGTGCTACGAAAACAGGACTAACTTAGTGGTCTCCTGGAACGAGGCTCGAACCTCCGACTAATAGATCTCTAAGCGAGTATCTTAACCACTAGACCAATAAGCTACTCGACTACATTAGAGTGATGTAATAATAAAAATGATGTTCAGTTTATACGCCCTTACATTTTGAAAGAAATCGCCTCAGCACCCGCGATGATCAATGATCAATATTGAATATTAATTTACAGTAGCAAGACCGCTATGCCGTGCCGGACCGCGCGCGACTACGTGACGGAACGCCAAGCCGACGGTGGTTATGATCGATAGCGGTGTGGGGTCATTGAATATTCCTCTATAGCTTCAAAACCGCTCGTGTGTCTTTCGTACCAGTTACATTTAGGGAAAACAATGAACTCACTCACCATTGCTATTCAAAAGAAAATAGGACTTGTCTACGATTGAAGTCTTAGTTGTTAATTAAAAAAAAACACTAAGAAAATTTGTTTAAACTTAAGTGATTAATTTTACCGTCGACCGGTTTCGATTTTGTATACAGCTGTATCTTCGTCAGAACAGACATACAACAAATGTTTTTTTCATCAATTAAATATGTAAAGGAATCACTTTTTGGGAGTTGGGGGTGGAGATTGATAGATTGAAAATGGAGGTTGATAGATAAAATAAATAACCAATTAAATTTAATGATAACTCACTGGTTATTCATTAAATTTAATTGGTTATTTATTTTATCTATTATTAATACATCCGGTGTTGAGTGACTTTTTAATTTATAATACTTCTAAATATGCTAACCTAAAGCCTCCACCATTTATTTGTAAGATTTCAATGTGTTTTCTTTTTTAATTGTGTGGCATGTTTCTAAAAGATAGTTCGAGAATTCTGAAAAATTATTATTACCAAGGCATAAATGTTATTTTATTATAATATTAAAGTTTGATTCGTTTTACATTAAACATACAGTAAGGTAGAGCGGTAAAAAAAAAACTATTAAAAATAATAAACTCGATTTATACAAAGTTTTTTAGTTTTTTGAAATTATGGCATAGGTAAGGCTATAAAATTTTAAAAGAAGATGACAGTTTTATGCCATCCTGAAATGCATCTGACGGTGATGCATTTTTCCAAAATGTGTAGTTTAGGATTTTAATTTAGCAGTGATGTTGAACTAATTTGTTTATTGTTGTTGTTGCAGGATCAGTACGAGAACCTATCCCTGCACTCACAGAAGGGCATAGACTTCCTGGAGAAGTACAGCCACTTCATCAAGGATCGCTGCGCCATCGAGACGGAGTATGCCGGCAAGTTGAGGTAAGAACCTTCCCTTCTTCGTAGTTTTACTCTCAATGCAAGAAGTCATGATCTAGGAACTGGGACTACTACAATTGCAACAGTCTGATTCTATAAGTTTTTATATTATTGCCTAAACGGGTGCGTCTTTAGTTATTTTTTTTTAAACTGTGGTAAGCTGTCTGTATTTCTCAGTTTATTTGGTAGTTTATTCATAATAAAGTTAGTTTTGTGGACGCGACTTACCTATTTATTTGTATTGGATGTTGAAGTTGAGCGAAGTGTTAGCTGTCTATTATTTGCGGCAAATGCAGAAGTCTGTAATATATTGAGGAGCTATGTTGTGAATAAATGTATATTGTGATGAAGAACTTGTATTCAATCCTCTTTGGACATTTAACCCATGAAGGTTAAGAAGATGGTCTGAGATATGCGCAAACTTCATTATTCATGCATTGGTTGGTATATTGACATTTTTTTTGCAGTATACGTGAGAGATTTGGAACCATAGCAAAGTATTCAATCTGTTGAAAACTGGATTACAATTCATATTTTTATGTGGGAAGCAATACGTGTCCCCCGATAGTTATTTAGTCCTTTTTTGGCTACTTTACTAAACTCTTATAGTAACCAAAGTACAAGGCGCTAAAATAGCTAAGCGGTTAATAGCTTAATAATGATTACTCTAAACTTAGATGTGCACCATTCAGCGGTTGCCGGTTCGACGATTTTCGATCCATCACCGGTTCAAAAATCCATTCTTGAGCAGATGTCCGCCCAACTCTAATGTATTGTTTTATATTGGCAGGCTCTGGAAAGGTTGTTCAAAATAAAACGCGCAAATGAGAATGTGTGCTCGAAGAAGACAGATTAATAAGCCTCATTTCATTCAGCAACAACTTTGATGGGTTGGCCACGTGGTCAAAATGCCTGAAATCGGACTACCGAAGGAAATAACCTCAGCCCCTCCCAGGGTTGACGCTCAAGTGTCCAAAAAAATCGCTTCGAACCTTGGAATTAGTTGGAGGAGATAGGTTCAGCTGGAAGCCAATGGTATATAGTGGCACCCAATACTTAGAATTCCAACAGAATGATGCAAACAGGAGAAGAAGCTAGGAGCGGTCAAGATGTCCCAGAACTTTTAAATCCAGGATTGTGCTTTTTACCCACCTGAGGACCCCCAATCTTGAAGGACATTGGGGTAACCGTCGCGTTTGATATTATGCTTTCATTAAATATTGACTTTAATGTTAACATAGAAAGTCCATACTCACGCTCAAATGCATCCAGCATCGTATGAAATAATACATCCTTCAGCCGTCCGAAGATTCGACGATCAGCAGTTGGACGATCGGTATTAAAAGTCGGCCTTTTTTTTGTTTCAAACCGATCCAGTCCTGTCCAAGAAGTCAAGGTCGGTCAACGGATCCGCTCGAATTAGATTATGTATTGTGGTGTCACCGGTTCACTAGCGTCTTAATTGGCGCGAGGTCAACCTAGCGTGCTCATATTCGATCTCAGCATCCCTTCCGCTTGGGGAATTCTCAAGGACCACTGATCACCAGATCTAGAGCAACTGACAGGTGGACGAACTCGCGACTAAAAAAATAAATTATTTTTCGGCACTAGGAAATTATGTTCACAGTTAGCTTAATACTTTTTTATAGTCTGTTTATATCTCGAATGTTTCTCCTATCTTAATACGAACAGAGTAACTGCTAAGTTATTGATCTATTGACTTGTTTTCCATCATTATGTCAGTTTTTTAGTTGTGTATTACATATGATGCGTGCGCAAGATACTAAAAATATTATCACTTAATTGTATATTGAAAAAACCTTAAGTTTACACTTTGGCCTATCAGTAAAGTTTTGATGGCGCATTTAGTGTAAACTCGGCTAATTGCAATGCTTCGCACGCGACTGATTACAATATGTAATCAATTTTATCGAATAACAGTTGGCTGCCACACAAGGATTATGCGGAAACTATAAATCCTTACCGAGAAAAAGATAAATATTTTATATTAAAATACCAAGAGCAGGTACTACATGACCAGGTGATGAAAGAAGTCATTTATTTTCATTTTTTATCTTATAAATTATCAACAGCAAGGTAACGACCCTGACAAATCAAAATTAATTATAAAAATATTTCATATTAATTAATAAGATATCACGTATAAAATATAATAAGCTTTTATGGTATAGAAATTATAAATAACGTATAAAATAAAAAGTTATGTTGTAAATCAACAAATAAAATTAATATTTGTGTTGTACTTAACAAGTATATTTTTTTGTATCTTATATAACAAGTTATATAAGATACAAAATCATCGCGTAGGTGTGGAGTGCATGGGTTCCAAGGTCAACGGTTTTCCTTAATAAAAATGTTTTCTATTGTGTAAAAAAAGGTTTTTTTAAAAAGTTAGTTATGCATACAGTAGAGTTATTCTGTTGCAAAATCTTTCAACATTAAGGCGATCGTCTGGCAAAGTGAACAAATTTCACTTCTCATACCTTCGCGTTTTTTATCACATTTTTGTATGGAAAGCTATCATATCAAAATTTATTCATCGGGTTCTATATATTTTAAATATGGATATCTTGTTAAATGACACAAACTAAATAATTTGATAAATTACCAAATCTATGTTTTAAAAATTAAGAAAATTTCTCCACTTTGTGGGCCTTATGCGACTGTGTGGACTCGTGAGATGTATTTTTTCAATAATATTACAAAATAAACGGTTATCTTAAACATATTAAAATTATTGCAAAATCTGTCAGTTTGTTTACATAGAATTTATGTTTTAAAAAATATTTTATTATTGTGTTGTTTTTTTCAACCCTTTTTACATAGTTGGTATCTGCATTTAAATATATGGAACCTGACGAATAAATTTGAATATGATGTCTTTCCATACAAAAATGTGATAAAAGTCGCAAGAGAAGATACGAGTAAAATGGTGAAATTTGCTCACTAGACGATCGCCTTCTGCATATTATGTTTACAATCATCTTAAAAGTGCTCACTTTAAGATTTCAGCAAAATATTGTAATGCGATTCCAAAATCAAGAAGGACCGCACACAATCTAAGGTTTACGAACAGTCTGGATGTTTTAGAAGGATCTGGAAGCCGGTTGAATACGGGAATATATACCAAAAGAAATTGAGCCCTCATAAATTGCGTCGTAGTCGCGCTGTCAGTCAAAGCCATAGGACTTGGCTAAAAAGATAGCGAACTGTAAATTTGTACGATAGATAACGGTGTACAAAGCATTACCAGAGGCGAGTGGAACATTCTAGCGACCCAAAATTAGTGCGAATTACGGAGTAGTAAATCCACCTTATTTGTTTAGTGTTTCATTTAGATTTCAAACCCCCGTCACAACATACAAACAACAATATTTTATCAAAGAATGACTAAAGAGTGCCCAGTACAAAAAGGCAACAATGTCTCATTGCGCGGCATTTTTATTTTATAAATGCTTTGTCATTTGTGAGTTGTTATTTAATTAAGGGATATTTTGTAAAATTTTATTTTATGGCAGCAGTTTTATCGGTTAATGTTTTTTTAGCACTTCGAAATAATTCGATTGCTTTTCGTCAGGCAGCGGCTCGCTAACACGCATCGGAGGTCATTTATTGATAGTACTCGTAGGTATGTCGCTTAAATTCTTGTAATTGTACGACCAAGATATTTGATTTGAATTTTTTTTTAAATTAAAGAGACGCACACAGAGAGGTTGATGACCAACATTAAATGTATGCAAAATAAAAGGTTAATAAACTCTCAAATTGTCTAAAGTGATTGATTGCCGCATGCAATTAAAATAAAAGAAAAGCACTTAAAGCAGACAATAAAAAAGGCGCTACCAACAACGAAGGTTAATTTTTTTTAAATATTAAATAATCATAGAAAATAATATCATACGGTAGGTGTACACAAAAGCAAGTTGCGGTCAATGCAGAAGTCGTAAGTTTCGGAATACGTAACGGAAGGTGTGCATATTGATGCGGACACTTTTCTAAGAGTTGTTTGTAAAACCGATAAACACATCCTCCCTATACACGTCCCGACGACACGGCTGGTTATATGTATAACCTACAAATCCTAGTGAAGTTACCGAGTGTTGAAATTTTTCGAACAATTTTAAAATCAAATGGGCTCCGTCGGAACGGGAAAGCAGGGAGCCACGGGGGTGCTTCAAAGAGCTTCAAAGGCCGTTACATAGAATACCTCTTAATTTTAATGGCAGCCTCTAGGTGGGCTCCAATCCCTTGATTCTTTTCTGTTCTGTGCTTTGGTTGCTGTGCTCACCAGTTTACGTTTATGGCATGTCTGGTATTTCAGATATCAGACACTTTCATCGTAGGACGTAGAAGGGTAATAAACTTCGCGATTATTGCGGCGACGCAAAATAATATATTCTCAAACTTTTATTACGCAGTGAAAATAGATCGTATTTTATACAGTTGAAAAGAAAATGGTTAAATTCGTTTTCATAGATAAATAGCGATGTTTTCCCCAGAAAAATTACGAAACATTATTTATTTTGTCGTTGAGTATAAATGTGATCTTATAATTTAAAAACAAATTTAGATAAAACACAACATAACATTAAAAGAAATTTTGAGTAGCTTGTTGGTGTAGTGGCTGTGACACGTCTAGTGATCCAGTGGTTCGAGCCCCATTCCAGGACACCAGCAAGTTAGTCCTATTTTCACAGCACAAACGTTTAGCTTAATTTTAAAATTGTAAGAATATCGATGCGACACGTATTTCGTGTTCGCGTCTCTTTTTTAATTACAAGAGTGGTCTCAAGAAAAATCTATAGTTCCAGAAAGCTGGAAAAAGCAGATTAAATGTAGTAGAAATGAGATCACATATACGTATGTAACAAATCGTTTATTTTAGAGTAAATAATAAATAAATTAGGAAAGAATGTAAAGTTGATCTCAGCATGGTGAATAGAATTGAAAGTCGTTTTGGTTTTGGTCATGTTGAAAGAATGAATGAGGAAAAAACTTTATATCACGGTAGAGAGTTTTAACTTATTAATTATACTATAATCCTCCGTACAGAAGTCGCCAAATGTCATCTACATACATACGTTTGCTATGTTTAGATATCTATTAACTATTTTGTCGTCGTATTTTTAATTTTTTCGATACCTTATTAGATTTAGATAAGTGATTTTTCTAAATTTATTATTATTGAACTATCGGTTCTATTCTGAAGATAGCAATATAGGGAATGAACATGCAGAGGCGGCTGACATTTTTGCTGATAGTATAACTGTGTATAGGACAAAGCTGATACAATTGTGTACATCTCAACAAAATGGAAATGGACAATAAATTTTTCTGTATTATTATTTTACCTTTAACTATTATTATTTGTACCTTTAACTGTATTATTATTTTATCTGTCTTATGTTTTTCTGTATTCTTATTATTACCTTTTAATTATTATTATTGTAACTTTTAATTGTCTTATGTTATTTTAAAAAAAACTTATTCTGTATATATGTAAAAGCCCATAAGGACTTTAAATAAATAAATAAATAAATAAAAAAATTTAAAAAAATAAAGTAACAATTATGTTTTTACCGCTATTGTATAACATAGTCGAAAACTGTATGCGTAAGTCCCGCCTCATTATAACATCGTTGTTATAATGAAAATACGATCGATGTTCTGAATAATCGTATCTTCAAAAATTTTATTTGAAATTGTCATTTTGTATTTTACAGGAGGCTCGTGAAAAACTACCAACCCAAGAAAAAAGAGGAAGATGAGTATCAGTAAGTACCGCACATTTTAGTATTTTATCTGTGTTCGTCGATTGCAATTTATTGTACATAGGTATATTGTCTAAACTATTTCTCGAAAATAGAACGAGCTTTTACTCAAATCTATTCCTAAACGGACTTTAAAAGATTTTAATGTACAGGTCGGTTTTTGATCATGGGATTCCTTCGCGCTAGACAATCTGTATAAATTTAAAAACAATTATGAGAAGGTCAAACGAAATACTCTTAAAAAGTAAAATGTATGAGTAAACAAGTCGCGCTTTATTACAAGAAATTTCTAAAATTAAAAAAAATGTCTGTCGTAAAAAATACATTTTATACTAAGGGATTTAATAATATAATGTGTCTTATACATGCGTGACCTAACCTGCTTTATGCCTATAATTTTTTATGTACTCTGTGGTTAAATCAGTATTTATGTTCATAATAAAAATATATAGTTACCGGCCTCTACGAATATATTCAACATTCGAGCAGTCTAACTGAACAGTAACATATTTTTTCTACCGAACTTCATCCAAAAATGCATTACCTACTAACATTCTTCAGAATATTTACGATTTTCCATTCTTAAATTTAAAATAAGTTGACGTTTTTAATTATTAATAATTAATTGATTGTTTGATTTTGTGTCAGTGGAGCCATCAGTTATTAAACACGAGTACAGTACGGCCACTCTATGATGGCACTTTTGACGTTTAAGCCATGTATTCACTAGGGGACAAATTGTCCCTCAACAGCACGCGTGGCACAGAGTCTACGTGACGTTGCAACGTCGTGCACTGTTCCGCGACGGCGCGCACAACATAGCGCGGCATTTCTACGTGCCGTGGCAACGTTGCCATGCGCACGGTACCCGAGCGTACTCACTGCAACATTCCGCGGAGCGTCAGTACCACGTGGTATGTTTACAAGTGAATACGCATGCGCTGTATCTGTCAAGATGACAGTGAGGGGAAACGAAATTGTTCTTGAACTCATCGAGTTGTATCGATCGAAGATCGCATAGAATGTCCGTCCTTCTTTTTCTTTGCAGTAAAGAATTTCGCATTCTCCTCTTTTTTCTCCTCTTACGTTTCGATAAACTCATTAATATAAACAGATACGCAGTTGACATCAAAACCTCCTAGGGCCACATTTCCGTGACGTGGAAAACAATAATTATTTGCAAAAGGACCTTGTTTTTAATAATATTCAATTTACTACAGTAAAACCTCGTTAATTTGAAATTGCGACCCAAAAAAACATTTCGAATTGCGCGGAACCCCGTTTTCGCCAAATGAGATACCGCAGCTGTCATCCATAACCTTATCGGATGACATTTCCGCGACAAGATATGCGAGTCCCGGTGTGTACACGTCAAATGATCGCGTCATTGTCCCCGAAACATGAGCGTAGATGTTGATGCGACATGCCGAGTGGAATGTTTCGCGATTTGTCCCCTAGTGAATACATGGCTTTAGACTTACATGAAGTTTCGTAATTAATGACAGCTAAACATTGGAGGACAAATGCTATACTTTATTGCGCGAACGCCAGAGTAGTGATGTCCATCGTCCATCAACATTAAATATGGAATGAACGAAATGATTCAAAATGTTATAGGATAATGATTGCCTGTATAATATGCGTAGAATACGCAGAATAAGTATCCAAAATAACACAACAAATCTGACAGATCGATTGTGCCC
>JADDOH010018040.1:0-10116 GCA_016648135.1 Agrypnia vestita
ATCTCCATAACTATTGATATTATTGGGTCATGATAGCTCGAACATATTCGACTCGAAATCAAGACAGGAATGTAGTCCTGCGAGGTTATTATGTTTTCCAAATAACCCTGTACATCGATGGATAAAAAAACATTAAAAAATCTTGAATAAATCGTTGGGTCATGATAGCTTGAACATATTCGATTCGAAATCAAGAGAATGTAGTCCTGCGAGGTTATTAATGTTTTCCAAATAACCCTGTATATCGATGGATAAAAAAAAAATAAAAAATCTTGATAAAATCATTTCCTTACGAAACAGTTAAGACAAAAAGTCGTTCTTCCATTTGCTTTATGTATGCTGCCATTTCTTCTTTTTCGTTAAATAAGTATTGATTTTAAAGGGCCAAAAGTCACACTGATCGTTACTTCTCCTTGTTTCATTTTTTAACATATCGCTCTAAAGTTGTCTGTGCTATACCTCGCTCTGAAGCATATTTCCCGAAACCTGCTTTTTTGGTTAACATCTTTTCTATAGCCTTTTGCAAGTTTAAACAGCAATAACATCATAGCCAATATAATCATAAATGGATACATAAAACAGCAGCAGTTGGACTTCTAAACTAACCTTTTTGTAGCGATTTGTTTGACGACAAAATAACAGATCGACGCAACGCATAAACAATTTTCGTTTGGAACAAAATAGGCGTTCACTCACTTACTTTCGCTGTCGTTCGAAGGTCGCTAAAAGTAGCTTCCCATTAATTAATTCGTTTCGTTGCCATAACGTATAGATTGTATGAATTCAAGTACTATTAAGAATGAGATGTTTGGGAGAGTGTTGATTTAAAAACTGATTTTAATACTTTGCTTATTATTGTTATTTATCACTATGTACTTCATAATTGTTTGCATACTTTGTTTTTTTCACTTTTCTTTTCGTTTTATTGCTTATTAGTGTTGATAATATATACTTTTTTTTTTTTTTTTCATATTATTGCTTTTCATGCTTTGTTTCTCACTTTCTCTTGGTTTATTGATAGTTTTTCTGTCGTAAAAATGTGATGTTCGGGAGAGTGTTGATTTAAAAGCTGTCTTTCATACTTTGTTTTTTAATTTTTTGTTTTATTGGTTAATAATATTGTTGATATTTATTATAATGTAATTATTGCTTTTCATACTTTCTTTCTCACTGTTTTTTTCCTTTCATACTGGTGGTTAGATTAGCGTTTAAGATTTGAAATCATATTGGTATATGAGTCGTTCTTAATTGGGTTCCAGTTGAATATTTCAAGATTACGTTGTTTTTTTGATATGTAACTAAGAACTTGTGAATACTCTGAATAAATAAATAAATATATATAATGCGCTTACTCCATCTTGCCTCGCGTCTCCGCCTTGCCCCTGGTTCCCCTACTAAATTACTACAGGATTTATTTTTAAGATAAGAATTACGTTCTTACTTCCTTTCCACCGCCCACCAAGCTGCGTCACTGCAGGTCCAGTCTGCACGATTCTGGGTGACGTAATCCCCGCGGACCACATCATGCGTAACCAATAATAAAATGTCCGTTTTTTCCTTTTAAAATAATGAACCATAAACGGCCGGTTTCCGGCATTGAAATTTGACGCGTTCCATCAGCCTGTCCAGTCCGAACGATTCCTTTCTTTTAGCGCGGGCGGCGCGCTGCGCGGAAGTATCCCCGTCCTTGTGCGCGGCTCGCTATATACACGGGGTGTCTCATAGTCAGTCAAGCAAAAAAGCTGTGCATTAGTAAAGATTCTGGGAAACAAATATTAATTAAATAATCCTTAACTTAAGAATAAGTTGATTTAAAATTCTAGCCGTAATTCGTCCTACGGCTAGAAGTTTTATTTCAGATTTTTCTGTACCTAACTTAATGTCAATTCTTCATTTATCTCGCCCAAAAAATTTGTTCCATAGATATAGTCAAGTCAAGAAAAATAAACGAATTTTTACATTTCAGCTATAAGATACCTCAAATAAATAATTTAGAAATACTCGAAATTAGGAAAAACGTTAATATTAAGTCTAATATAATAAATACACAGACGAAATTTTTGCATAATCCTATTTTGAATATTTTTCCACTTAACATTCCACATTGTCCAAATGACCCATAATAATAACACCTCGAACCCCCCCCTCCCCTCACCTACCCCTACCTCACTAGCCCATTCACCGTAACACATTTGCTTGGTTCAACTTTTAAAGATCGTTAGTACACAATAATCCTGAAGCAGAGAACATTGTTCTCGAAACATGTAGATTTTTTAATCTAATAAAGTGGTGAAAACAAAGTAATTTGTGTTTTATTTAAAAAAAAACGAGTATTGTGTTTTGCTGCGAGTTTTGTGTAATAGACAAGTAAATTTAGCGTGCTTCTTCGAAAGGTCCTATGCCAGGTGAGAACTACGCGCACGTCATTACAGAAATGTTATTTTTTACAAATTCCACCCAAAACTTTCTGTGTAAATTCTATTTGTCTTTTCTATGGTGAATGTAAATACCATCTGTCATATCATAAAAAGTTTGATTTATTTTTGTGAAAAGAAACGTATATCTGAAATTAATATTGTTCCCGATTTAATTATATATAAATCGTCTTCGAGATATATTTAAATTTTTTGCCATATTAGCTATACCTATATAAAATATTTATTTATTTAGAAAATATTGCTTACAATACTTCTTTTATAGTGCAGTTATTTTTGTGGATTGAAGCTACTCAAAATAGTTCATTATATACAGTTAATTTTTAATTATTATTTTTTTAAATATCCTTATATATATTTTTAATATAGGTATATAGTCGGTAACCTAAGTTTATATCCACTGTACTCCACTGGTATCAATGGTTATGGAGACATGCAATATCGAAGTTTGCATTTTTTTTCTATATTTAATCAAAAGTTTATTTCAAAAAATGTTTAAATTTATATCAAAAAGTTGAACCATTATTGCAGTAACTTAAATCGATTGTGAAAAAATCATTCGCTTCAACACAACTCAAATAAAATGACAAAACCTTCTAAAAAATTGATATTTTCAATGTTGGCAAGGTTTTTATCATTTTATTCGACCTGTATTAAAACGAACGATTTTTCATAGTCGATATAAGTTACTGTAATGAAATTTCAAAAAATAAGTCAGAAATATCGAAAAATGCAGATTTTGATATTGCATATCTCCATAACTATTCATGGACCCTGCAATGGGATCCGAAACATCGGCCCGAAAGGTCATAACAACACGGCATAATACCCCAGTAAACACGAACTTGAAGATACTATGTTTTTGTTTCCAAACACATATTTTGCTCTTTATTTTATAATATATTTTATATATTGTATGTAAAAATGTGAATTCATAACATACATAGTTTTCATGTAGTTATATATGAATAACTAAAATGCTTAAATTGACATTTTTTATATTAATAATATTTTTATGTAGTTACTGTATTATATTATTTTACTGTATTGTGCATCTTTATAAAGGCTAATAACGCCTAATTGGCCATAACAACAAGAAAAATAAAATAGCAATAATAAAATAATAAGTATCAGTTAATGAAAATATCATGTGCTAATTATTTTTCGAAAGCTATAATTAAATAAAATAGATGCGTCTATCAAAATTCGTCAGTGCCGGAAATAATATTTAAAAATTATATTAAAGCAATATAAAAATAAAAACAATTTAATTCTTGTCTCAGGGCAATAGAAGATGAGAAAGAATGAGGAAAGAGACATTCGCTTAAACAGAATAAAAAGTCGAAAGAGTGAACGACCGTACGCCGCGATGGAGGAAAATCGATATGAGAGATTGGAAAACAAGTTTTAACAAACTGATGATAGTTATCTGCATTTATGAAGCTGGATGAACTGCAGCCCTGCTTCTATAATATTTAAAAAAAATCGTCAGCATTAATATAACTCAAGATCTTATACTCAGAGCAAGGTACAAAAAAATTTTCAGATAATTCAGTGGTTGGATTACAACTCGTCATTTATTGTAATGTTGAGAAAATCTAAATTCTAAAGAGCGCTGATCTGCAATAAGCCGACGGAAAAAAACTAGCCGAGCCAAATGAAGCGTCGTGGATTTTATATTTAAAGTACACTAATTAGGAGTCTTAATGAGTTCCTTTTGGTGGAACTGAATAATAAAAATATATTTTTTCAATTGATTGAGCAACTTTGTAAATTGACATTACTCATTTTGATATTTTGACATTTATAAAACACACTGATGATGGAAAGGTTTTTCCGAAACGTGTAATTAATAAAATATGTGTAGATATATACAAGTATTAAAATCAATTTTTAGAAAATTAAGTTGAAAAGGCCGCTCGTAACACAGGCTCGTAATATGGACAGTGCCGAAGGTTCGATTGGCCACATTTTGTGTTCCCGAGCATCTGAGAAGATGTTAGAGATTTGATTGAAATTTGAAATTCGATTGAAAGAACGTTCGAGACCGAAAACTTCGTCTTATTATGAGTATTATAAACATTTCACTGAGGCACATTTTTTTTCCCAAAAAATTTTCCGCCAAGATCGTTAAAAATTATGATGAAAAATTGGAAATTATCGAATTTTCCGAATCGAAAATTTTACTCAAAAGATTATGAAATAATTTTAATATTACGATAAAATATATTACATAAATAACGCGGTTGAACTCTCGGCTAATGGTTCTGATACATTAAAGCGAATTAGAATTAATAACGTGAATAGAAACATGTTCGTTTGTTTTGCGTCAGATGTCGCCATTCATTGCTACAATTAACTTAATTAAATTTCCCACACACGCGTATTGGTATTTAAAAGGGTTTTACTTCATTTAAACACATTTACATGAGAATTAATAAATGTATTTAGGGAGATCTTTACAGGAAAAAAAATCGAGAAAACAGTGGTGCATCTTCTGCCCCCTCGTACTATTTATGCTCTAAATCCTTTGTTTCCAAATTAATATTTTGTTTCGAAGGGACTATTTTTGTATTGATGTAAACAATTTTACGAGTTTATTGAACTGAAGGGCTTATCAGACTGATCAGGCTAGAGGCTTGATATTCGTCTGTTTGTCTTTCATAACAAATACTTTAACCTCGGGACTAAATAAATGTAAACTATACGTTCATGAAGATTAGAGTGCCGTAAACTTAGTGTTAAAATGTAACAGATTGGAGACTACTACATTTTAAGTATTCCGCAACTCCGCACGCGGTTATTCCGCCTAATCTAAAGCTACAAGCGCGTAAGAAGCAGCTTTGACACTTTTACGAACCACATAATTATAAACATCGAATGTTTCAGATTTACACGAATTCGGAAGGGTAAAAAAGTCTAATAAGAAACCAAATCAAAATTTTCTGGTTTGAGTTTTCTCATATATTTTGCCGTTTCTATTCTATTACCTTTCTGGACGACGATAGCACATCAGCCCTGAAGACGGACCCTGCAATGGGATCCGAAACACGGGCCAGAAAGGTCGTAGAAACACGGCAGAATATCTCAGAAAACGCAAACCGGAAGACGATTAATATTTATTTATTTACGTGTCATAAATTAGGTAGCTGTGGAAAGTAACGTTAACAGAAGTACATCGACAAGCGAGGCTCCACAGGGCCCCGCACTGCCTCGGGCAAGGTCTGTCCTCGGCCGGCCGCGGGGACCTAACCCTCGCACAGACTGTAGCCGCTTCACTCGTGTCTGGATAATGATCTGTTAACAGAATAGCGTTCTACGAGAAGTAATTATAACACAAATGTTAGGTCACGTCAATATTTTTAAAGATACATAAAGTGTATACATACTTTAGTACTCGGATCATTAGAAAAGGCCAGCGTGGAGGGTATGACCTAAGTCAACTTCTTTAACCTAGTTTAACCTAACAATGGAATTTACTACTGCCGACATTCTACTATTGGAAAACGAGTTGTTTGATTGGCGAAAAAAGGAAAAACTATGCTTTTTCTTAACTATTACTATTGCTACTGTTGTACTGATCAAACAATCCGATCAGTATTGTCAGATTTGCGTTTTCCATCAATCAAAACAACTCGTTTTTGGTAAAATCTTTAATTTTTTCTTAAGTACTATCATGATAATGATTATTAAAACGTTACACGTATCACCCGTCATCTCGGGAAGCTAGTTTCGTAAGGGTATCCGACTGTTTTTTATATATTTTTAATTTATTTATTTATTTATACATCCTTAGATATTTTACTATGTAGAATTATTAATTTATAAAAATAACAGTCCTAAGAAAATCGTTATTTAAATATGTTAAAATAAAATGAATGTTTTAAAAATTAAGATAACGTAATAATTAATTAATGCAGCGCAAGAAATAAAAATATTAGGTACCTACATAATACAAAATTTAAGAGAAAGAAATTAAAAATGAAACAGACACAAATAATATAAAATGATAACAAAAATTAAGGTCAGACATACAGTTGCCGGCAAACTTCTTGAAGAATTTTGGCGTAGTGGGGGAATGCGCAGAAGACAAAATTTGGGTCTCGTTGGTGGAAGGGTACATGCGCAAACTTCCCCCCACTACGCCGAAAAATTTAAAGATGTTTGCCGGCTACTGTATCTAGCTTAACAAGTGCGTGCACACTTGTTACTTAAGAGCAGCAATGCTACTTGTACCAAAGAAATCCACAGATATAAATTCATTACCAACTTAATGCAATCTTCGTATACACGAGTTGTCCATAAAATTAGTTTTGCCCATTTATTTTTATTAATTTAATTACTCCAGGGCAGGACTAGATGGACCCGAAATATTTTTAAAGACTCTTTATTTGAGATTCTTTAATTTCTGTCAAAATATTGGGTTATCTATCATAATATATACAATTGGTTAATTGAAAAAATAATCGAATATTTTGAGATTGTCCAACGTTTTCAGAACACAGTACTGGATTTTTGCCGCAGGGACATCATTAATCTATATATATTGTAGATGTCTTACAGAGACGAAATTATATTTGGAATTTATGGAATTATACATGAAATTTTTTAGCAATATCCTTTATGTCAATAATAAAAAATAGGTATTTCATTAGTGACATTTGTGGTTATTTAAGGGGAATGAAAAAGCTTTGGATGCCGGCCGCGCCAGGGATTATTACAAAACATATACGGAACTGGTCGTAAAATTTAAATATATATAACTTACAAAGATTTGATTGACATGATATTCTATCATGGTGAACGTTACATTGTGTAAAGTGATCACTTAAGCCAGCCGTACGAAAGCTCGTAAGCCCTATGAACACTCAAAGATTTCCATACCTACTTTTCCATAAAAAATATAATTTCGTCTCTGTAAGACATCTATATTGAAAAAATAACAAGTAATAAAATACGAAAGGAATTATAACAACGCGTTAATGTTTCTCTACCAACAACCTGTACGAGGTTCACCCACTTCCGCCTGCGGTATATATGAAAAGGTCTGAGTCAGATGCCGATAATGGCACAACCACAAAAAGCGTAGTTTGGTGATCACTTGGAGGTTACAGATATCAGTCACGGGAAACCATTATTATTTTTATATTTAATGTAATAGTCGTCGATGTTGCAGTTCAATATGCAAATGATTGCTGATTTTTTAAATCAATTATTCCGGGTACCGAGAATTTGATTACTTAGCTATTACCCAATGTATGGCGCGCGTATGAAGAGGTTCTTGCAAAACCACACCTGGCCCGCTTTGTAACACCTGCACTGATGTGCGGCGCCACCTGGCCTGGCCGAAAATTGCGATGATCTCTAAAATATTTAATAAAACAATTAGTTCCAGATGATCGTAAATTAAAGTGGAAAAGTATTATAATGCACTGAACATACAAACATCCCCCCTGCTATCCATACTAGCCCCGCCCAGCAACCACTTTCACTTTTCGCCTACCCCTTCCCCTCCCCTGGTCCCGACCACCCCACGCCGTGTAGTAGATGAAAAAATGTCTTCTAGTCTTAAGATTTAGTATGTTACTGAAGATGATGCACATTTACTTTTTAAAGAAATTAATGTACAAACATTAGACAGATTATACAAAAACATCTCAATTTTACAAATACATAAAGAAAAATTCACTCAACAAAATATAAATACACCACAAACTCATAATACTCATAATCATAGCCAAAGAGCGCAAATAATAGGATGCTTAAAAATTCCTAAATATAACAAAACAGCCGCACAACACCATTACACTTATCTAGGTGTCAAATATTTCAATAATTTACCAATGAATATTAGAACTGAAGAAGACTTTACAAAATTCAAGAAACACATAAAACAAATAGAATATTCTTAATTTAAACAAAAAATAGTAAGAATTATAAAAAATAACGATACTCCGAAATAATTAGTATACTTGAGTCACTAATATTTATCTTATGATGTTTGTATCTCTCTACACTGCTCCATTATTAACTTATACATACTTATTCATTCATGCTCTTATGTATCATACTCCTGTCCCCAAACACAAGTATTACTTTACTGGGGATAGTTAATCATGTATTAAAAAAATGCAATATTAAAAAAAGCATCGAAACGTTTTATTCTTTTAATTAAAAGTGTCATTGTGTGAAGTAAACAACGTTGTGTTTTATTCATAGTTTATTACAATGAACTTCCACAAAGTTAATCACGCAAATTTTGAAATATTGGAAAAGTATGTTAAACGAGGGTTAACCCCACTTTCAGCCTTGAGCATATTAATATATACGCACATTATATCGATGGCTCAGTGCAAAGAGATTGTATGTCCAGTTCTTCCCAAATTGAGTTATAATACACAAAATGTTCGTATGTATCATACCCGTGTGTTGTTAAAATATTGAACTTTCAAATGTGATATTTTATAAGGTATTGTCTTATTTAAATAGTAGCCCAGTGGGCATGACACTCGGTCTCAGACCGAGGGTTCCGGGTTCGATAACCGGTGATGTCACAATTAATCTATGTGATTTACTCTAGCTTGGGTATTTTGCGATGTGTTTCACTTCTGTAATTAGGCCTTTTGGCCCGTTAAAGCGTAAATATTAAAAATATATATACGTCGGATTATTCCCGCATGGATTCTATTCTGCAAATTGATTTAAATATGTTAATACTTTGTCATTATAATAATTTAGTAACAGTAAATGCGACCAAATTCAGGCATATTTTTTATTCAACCCACTGCTGGCTTTATATGTCCCAATAAAAGATCGTCTGTTAAACCAATACCTCCTAGGAGGTGTTGGTTAAACCAGTTCGAGAAGAAGATAAATCTCGTATTTCTCTGGATGTCTCATCACATGTCCTAGATATTGAAGTTTTCGAATTTTTATTATTTTAATAATTACTTTTTCTTGGTCTTGACACTCAAAATATACATATTACAACAACTAGCTACTTACACAACTGAAATTGTACTCACGGAGTCCGTCCTGGTTTTTGGGTTGCAGAGCTCCGCTGTAAATCAAGTGAATTCGGAAATAGAGCGCGATATGTCTATTTCCGAAAGTCTTTAACTTAAACTGCGGCTACGTCGAATTCGGAAACAAAGCTACACGTCCATTTCCAAAAGGTTTCATCTTTCAAAACATCGGATACGTCGTATTTTTAAGAATCGCACGAAAAACGTCAATTTTCCAATAGAAAAAAGACAACGGAATTCCGAATTCTAATTGTCAACTGGTTCGAATTTCGCAAATTAAAATCCTGACTAGCAATTGGAGCAAAATATCTCGAACGTGAATTCCGACCAATGACACTTCATTATTTCGATCGGCGGTCAGCGATCACGAAACATACATCCATGATATAATATTTGAAAAGACTTTGACTGCTGAACGATTTTCTTCGACATCATGTCGGTGCTAAAAATTTTGCCAATATTCAAAATTCTTAAGATAATGATTTTAGGGATAATTCATTGCCATTTACCCCCATAAACCCATTAGTTCTCTCCGGGCGGTCGGCACCGCCATAAACATACCACTGTTTTTTCAATGACTAATGTCGTGTAGTGCGTTTACACTCACTCAAAAATATATCTGGTCAATATTATTCACCAAAATAATTATTTTTCAA
>JADDOH010018042.1:0-10849 GCA_016648135.1 Agrypnia vestita
CTCTATTCACTCTAGCTTTTTGAAGAACTCTTGTGTTGCTGACCATATCCGTCCAGGGTATCCGGAGCATTCTCCGATGTATCCACATTTCGAACGCCTCCAGCCGGTTCATGCTACTCACTTTGAGGGTCCACGATTCCACTCCGTACAGCAGGACTGACCATAACTATATAATTTAACGTCTTTTTAATTTAATCTAACTAAAATAATCGTAATCTAAATTAAACAAACCTAATAACCCAACCTAACCAAACCTAATAACCTAACCTAACCTCATATATTGCCTATGAAATGTCGAAATATGCAGTGCATTTTTCGGAACTCTAAAGTGTAATATCTTATTTAATACTTACTATTTAAACGTAAATTATCTTTCATTTTGTTATTAGCACATTAATAATATAGTGAAATAATCATTTTCGTTGTATATGCAATGGGACCATTATCTTGGATTTGGCCTGCAATTGTAAAGGTATTGTAATATGATGATAGAATTCAGAGAAATTTACTACTAAATGTACTAGAAATGTACTACTACACTCCAGAACCAGCCATAACATTCGGGGAAACAGTCAGGAATCGACGGGAACAAACTACAAACGTCTGGAATGATCGGAAAGCTAACATGTCTCCAATAAAAGCGAAGCCGTTTCGCGGCCATTGTTCAGTTTTATTTTGACGTTTCTACCGGTGCGAGATTAGCGACAAGCCGCGGCGATCGGTGATGCAAACGCGTGTGTGATACCAGTGACGTAATCTTACGCGAACGTATTTGAAAAGAAATTTCTCGAAAGAGTTACCCAGCGATAAAAAAGAGTTCACAGACGAGTGATAAATTGCGAAATAGTATGATTTAAAAAATAGCGTTTTACTTTAATTAGTGTGAAGTGACATTGTCCATTTGATATTCATTTATTAATTATTAAATCGTTACTTGGCAGTGTTTTCATTTTATTATCACTGGTCTGTTTTTACGATTTGATAGCTGCAAAGTATAAGGCCTCAGACACACATGCTAATTAGTGGCATGCCACTTAGTGGCTTGCTCGTAAATCAACAGGCGGTTGTATGGCTAGTGGCATGCTCGTTACTAGCAATGTGCGTACACACATGCCACTAATAAGCAAGGCCTAGAGAAGGTCGATACTGCGCATGCTCACGTGCCACTAAATAAGCATGTGTATCAGACGCCTTAATCAAATGACGCGTTGTTTCGGCGGATGCTGCTTCGAGATTTAACAAAAAATTGTACCCAAGTAATTGCTTTTGTTATATGCGAGTTGTTGGACTATTCTGGATTTTGGACTATTAAGGATAAACAGTTGACAACTCTTCTAACTCTCAGCCATACATAACTCGATGGGTGGACCTTGCAACATAATCTGAATTACGTTTATATAATAATATAACCTAAAAAACTCTATACAAAAAATTCAACACGATTGTGAAAACACGCGAACGAAATTTTTTAACAAAATCTTAAATTACTTCCTTTCTTTTAAGTCGTGGCGTCTGCTTGCTTGTTTACTTGCCGAAAAAACTTTGGATCGATTTTTAACCCTTTTCCCGTGATCCAATCGAGCTGAAACTTTGCGAGCAGACTCGTGGCGACGATCAAAAAGATCTTTCAAATTTTTGTTAAAAAATAATAATAATTACAGTATAATTTTGGATTTTTAGAAAATTTTATTGATTTTTTAAAATTGGAAACCATACAAATGTTTGATTACTACCAACAGCGGCCCCTCGAGTCACGGAATATTTAAAATCTGAATTACTCCGTCGGTATATGTAATAGGTACTTCACTACGAATTTCGAAAATTTATGACAATTGGTTCACAGATGACAGCAAAATTCACAAATATATCAAAATCTTGATTAAATTGACAAATGTTTTTAGAATGCGTGAAAGTGAAGTTCAAGGCATGAAGTGCCTTATCAAAGCTCAAAACATCAGATATTTTAGAAATATATTAAATTCCTGTAAGTTTAGTGTTATTTTATATGTTTTAATTCGTCTTTGTTGTTATATTTTACAAAGAAAAGGAATATAATAAAAACTTGGTTTTTATGGGTTAGTTTTTTTATTAATAAATTGCTATCGAGCAAATGCGCTTCAGATAGATTCGATACATAAACATATTTCTAAAGTAGTTTCTATATTTTTTTGGTGTGTTATTTTATAGATGAAGAGCTGAAATCTTATATTAGTGAAAGAATAATTAGGTATTGTACGAGTATGTATCTATGTAAAGGCCCTCCTCTGGGATAATAAGATTTTTATTAATTCAAGCAATCGTTAATTTCAGAACGAATTCTTTCAAACAATGCGATTGAAAATATTTTTTTAATAAAAAACAATCACTTAACTGGTTTCTCGGGAAAACTTTTAATAACAATTGAAAATTTATGTAAAAAAAGACGATTAAATATAAAACCTTATATATACCTAATTACATATATTTTTTATTAACTTATTACATACATTTGTTATCATATTCATTGGAAAATTGATATGGACAAAGACGAAGGATAATTATAATATTTAGACAAAGTTCTTGAGGTGTTCCCCGAATTAAGGTAATTTTTTTTTTTTTTTATTTAATTTTTTAATTTATGTCAGAATGACCCTAATGTATGTATAGTCATTTAGGACAAGGTGATTAGTACAGTTACAGTTTACTATGATACATTGAAATATAACATTAATACATTATACAATATAAGTATACTACAGTGAGTGACTATAAGATGAACGAAGTTCACATTCTCCGCACGACATAATAGGCATGTAGGCTCCCAGGTCAACTAAGTCTGAAAATGTGTACCCGCGCTTTGTGGCTATAAAATTTTTGTTTAGGTTGATTTCCGAAGAGTCCGTCTTACACGCTCAAACTATTTTCGGTCAGGAATAATTTCTCTATATATAATATATAATTTATATTATAATTTCTCTCTTAAACTGAGGTTGTGTCATGTGAAATGGTTGGATCTTATCGGTTATATCATATTCTTCCGTATAAAATGCATGAACAATATTAAAATTAACAGAAATATTAGTCTCAAATAAGTCAATGTCTCAAATACTTTTGAGTTTGTTTTGTTTTCAGAATATTTTGAATTCGTCCAAATTTTTCAGAACACAGTATTGGATTTTGTCACAGGGATATCATTTATTTATTTATTTATTTATTTGTTTACGTCCATTATAGACTTTTACATAAAAAATGTTATATAGAAAGAAGTATATACATAACACAGGATCAGGTATAAGCAGTACATATAAGATATAAAATTATAAATTCATAGCACGTGTTATATATATTACATAAAATATATTACATAAAATTAAGAAGTATTTACATAAAACAATATTAGTTATACTCAGTAAAATATAAAATATATAAATATTAAGTACATGTATATATATAAGCAATAAAAGGTATAAGCAGTGAAAGTACCAGGTATAAGTATTAAAAAATGAGTATAAATATTAAAAATAGTACAGAGCAGTAACGTGTACAAAAAAATATATTATACATCATTGAAAACGTCAACCATAAAAAAAATTCATTACCAGTCTATCCTTATCATTAATCATTAATCAAGATATATTATACATGTCTCATAGAGACGAAATTATATTTTTATGGGAAAATGGTGAACGTTACATTTTGTAAAGTCATCACTTAAGCCAGCCGCACGATGGGCCGTAAGTCCTATGAAGACCCAAAGACTTCCATATCTACTTTCCCATAAAAAAATATAATTTCGCCTCTGTGAGACATCTATAATATGTCTTGTTTTGTTTGAAGAAGTTTTTGAGACATACAGGCTTACTGGTACTCTTGTTACTTATGCTGTTAATTTATTACATGTTTACTTTGGCCATATTACAGGGTGTACCAGATCTACCAGCAGAAACATGGCCGGTAGATTTCTGACTATGTTATGAGTCTAAAATGTTCAAGCAACCATGACCTAATATCAATAGTTATGGAGATATGCAATATAAAAGTTTGCATTTTTTTTCAATATTTCTGAATTATTTTTTTTGCAAAAAGTTGAACTATCACTACAGTAACTTATATCGATTATGTAAAATTCATTTTCTTCAATAAAACTTAAATAAAATGATAAAAACCTTGTAAAAAATGACTATTTTCAATTTTTGCAAGGTTTTTATCATTTTATTCGACTTGTATTATAGCGAATGAATTTTTCATAATCGACATAAGACACTGTAATGATAGTTCAGCTTTTTGCAAAAAATAAGTAAGAAATATTGAATAAAAAATGCAAACTTTGATGCTGCATATCTCCATAACTACTGATATTAGGCCATGATTGCTTGAACATTTTAGACTCATAACATGGTCAGGAATCTACCTGCCAAGTTTCTGCTGGTAGCTCTGGTACACCCTGTATAATATTTAATACCGATATGACCACGTTTAATATCCCTCTCTCGCTCTAGGCAGGTTTCACTGGTCGTATTCAGGCAACATTATGAAGCCTGAAAACATTTTTATGCCAAGTCAGGTGGGGGTGGGAGACTCGCCAATAGTCTTAAATAAAAATAATGAAAATATGTTTCTACCCTCATATTATTAAAACAATTTGTTTTCCTCGTTACAATGAAAGCGAATATAATTCAGCGCGGGGTCGAGGCGGCCATGGGCTAGGAGGGCTGTGACCTTTAGGAAATGTTATTTATTCCGGAATTCGGGGTAAAAACAATTTTAATAAATTTTTGCTCATTTCTCAACAAGTTTCCTTTCCGCATAATTAGAATTCCTCCTGACTCGAGTTCAAGGAACCGTCTCGAGATTCGAGCTGAATCTTAAATTGAGATAAAACCGGAACAAAACAATTTCAAAAGTTTAAACAATAACAAGTTTAAACAATCATAACGAGGTTGCCCGAATTTATTTTTCTGGAGCACCGTGACGTTGCTGGAGATCTCAATCCATGTAAAAACGAGAGGAAGTCAATTAACAAAACTTCACCACTGTATTGCGTATATTAAAAAAATAGTAATTTTATATTCAAATATTATTTTTCATCGTTCACTATTCATTTACCATACTTAATGTGTAATACAAAATAGTATAATTGTACACTACGCGTGAAATAAATTGTCTTTTTTACGAGTATCAATTTTAGGATTAAGAGCATATATTTTATTTGGGAAAAATCATTTAAAAAAATTACTTGAGTTAAGTAGTAGATTAAACAATCGTCATATGATTCTGTGTAAACAGTAACAATGTAAACTGGATAGTAAAACAGTGAAACCCTCAATTTATTTTATCAAAACCAGTTATATAAAAATCAATAAGATAAGGCCATTGATATAAAAAGCACTTGATTAAAAGTAGCAATGTCATCCTATTTTGTTAAGATTACTAATATTGTCGATAAACAATATTAATAACTATTGAAACTATTGCTGATGGAAGATTTTGACTATGATGTAATCTTTGTGCCGGTTGTTTGATCATTGGCGATGATAATACTTAAGCAAAAAACATAAATTTTCACGGGTTGTTTGATTGGTGGAAAACGCAAAAATCTATGCTTTTTTCTTAAATATTACTCTTACAACTGATCAAACAACCAGCCCTTAGAAACAGCAATTATTCTATCGAAATAATGTGAGGATACAATGCGTAGGCCAGTGTTTCTAGATCTGATCTTAATCACAATCGTAGAGATGCTGTACTGTTAGTCTACAGCATTTCTACAATACAATAAAAATCTCATAAATTGTGATTCTATTAAGAATATCAAAAAATAAAATTACGTAAAGCTAATCTGGCTACATACATTTTTTTTAGATTCCTCATGATCTTTTTCATATAGAGTGCAATAGCTACAAGAAATATCAATATTTTAAATTGATTGGAATATGTAGTAATCCTAAAATCATTGTATACTGGATATAAAGCAAAACAGGAACAAAATATCTGTCAAAATATAAAAATAATCCACCATCCCTATGGCGGTCAAGAAACGAAGAAACTATATAAAGTTTTCAACACAACTGTTAAAGGTTTACACGCTGGTGTCAAATATGTAAACGGCTTTGAGATCTCATTTATTTCACCAATATCAAATAACGATCTATGAACAATATATATATATATATTTAAAAAAAAATTATTGTTAAATTTATGCATATATTATATAATGTATTATTTTAAATCGCGCCAAGTCTTGAACAGCTTGTCGGCATGTTTCTTTTCCATTATCTTGCCTAAGTACATTGCATATTTAGTTATAGGTATAATTTGCATAGCATAAAATATATATAAAAAATAATCATATGAACATAATAGAACTTAAAAATAAATTTAGTAATGAGACTAGGTACCTAACCGATCGAGATAATAAAAAAACATGAACATCAATATGAATCACCGAGATCAAGATGAATAAAAAGACATGGTACAGCTCAAAGTAAAAATAAAAAAGCATTGAGTTCAACAGTACGAGGCATGTGATTTGTCTAGATTTCCAGGGTAAAGTTATTTATGTAGTAGGAATTTTCTTATTTCCCTTCCTCTCCTTGCAGGTTGGGTGATATTCTTGACGTGCTCCGGTATTTTGTTGAAGAGTCGTGGTACTGTGTTCTCTGTTGTTCTTGTTGTATAATTGACGTTTTTTTGTAAACATTCTTTAATTTGGAACTTGGAATTTAGAGAAAAGTAATTGTGTAGAGAAGGTTTTTCTTTTTTTTAATATTACTTTTATAATTGATCTTTGGATTACTTTCACTGTGTTTATGATGTTATTATACGCCCCTCCCCATCCAATGATTCCATATTGGAGTAGTGCATGGACAGAAGCGTAATAAACCATTTTTAAATTATCTATGGTTAGTGTGTTACGCAATCTTATGAACATATATATGCATTTCCTTATTCTTTTGACCAACTCGCTAATGTGGCTGTGCCTTTTTAGGTGTTGGTCTATTATTACACCATTTATTAGTACCTTTTCCTCTTCATAGTGCTTTCTGATTATTTTAGAGAGGTATATTGTTATAAATCAACGTTGTAAAACTTTACTCCCGAAAAAGTCAATATGATATCTGTTTCTCCGTACACGCGCCCAAATTTGTGAAGGAACACAAACATATTTTTATCAAAGAAACAAAATCCATTTATGTCATGACGCCGTAGGAGAAAGGTGATTCACGTAATGGGTAATTGCGACGAAATAAAGAAACCAAATGATAATGACAGTGTCCTAAATTTTTTTGAAGACCGGCAAAAATATTCCTAGTGATCATCGCTTATTAATTTGCGCAAATCCGGAAACGCTCGAATGGAACACAATTTGCGTAACATTCAAAGAGTACAGGTGACGTCACTCAAATTGCGCGCTGCAAATAACACGAACCAGGATACAAGGTACAGAAAAGAGAAATTATGAAAAAACTAGCTAAAATGGCCCGATTAAGCCTCGCACGAATAAATTTAGTGGCTTTGAATAAATTTGAATGCTGTCGAAATCGGCAAATTAACTTCTGTTTTTAATTTTCTTTTTCCACAATAATAAATATAAATTTGACAACAGACTTTAGTAAAATAATAACATAAAATGTTTAACTGTAACTGGGTGCGGATATTTTATATGGACCGTATATTTTTCCGAGAAATGATTCTCGACGTTTCGTTGAATTCATATTCAACGTCATCAGGAGGACGACCTTTACCCGCGGAGGAAGAGGGCGGAC
Source organism: Agrypnia vestita (assembly GCA_016648135.1). Classification (NCBI taxonomy): domain Eukaryota; kingdom Metazoa; phylum Arthropoda; class Insecta; order Trichoptera; family Phryganeidae; genus Agrypnia; species Agrypnia vestita. The sequence continues at coordinate 7,746 of JADDOH010018042.1, forward strand.
TAATTACTGCAGGCTTGCATACGAGTTTATATTTTTTTTCGAGTGTAAGAAATATATAAGATAAACCAAGACCAATCAAAATTACATTTAATGAAAAATCACAAGCCATGGCAATTCTGCGCAATCGAAGAATTATCTCCAAAAACCTCTCAATTCGACAAGACCTTACGATCTTACAAAGAAAACACCTAAACAATCTACGCGTTGAACTGGAAAAAAGATTAAAAAATGGCGAACAAAACATCACAATAAAATATGTAAACGGGAGTCCTAAGATAATGACTTCATTTCAAAAAAGTAGTCCAACCAATTAAGTTGACATGCTTCTACCAAAATGTTAGAGGCATCAAAACCAAATTGGTAGACTTCCAATTGTTTATTTCTCTAATACATCACGATATTTTCTTTATAACGGAGACTTGGCTTACTGAAGACATCGCTACCGAGGAATTTGCATGCGAATCTCACAATATTTATAGGATGGATCGAAATCTCTCATTAACCAACAAAACCAGGGGAGGTGGTACCTTATTAGGAGTCTCCAAGAAAATCGGATCTACGAGACTTCTGACTCAACCAGCAAACATTGAACAATTATTTGTTAAACTCAACACTTTACCAAACAATATTATAATAGGTTGTATTTATATACCACCTTCATCAAACAATGATTCCTACAAACGCCATTGTGAAGCTGTGGAAGAAGTGACGAGATTACACCCACACTCCAAAATTATATTGACAGGAGACTACAATTTACCCGTTATTAACTGGAGTGAAAATGATGATAGAATATCATTCAATAATTATCCTGAAAGTGCTCGCGAAATATTAGATATGAGCTTATACTTGGAGTTAAAACAATGTAACTATATCCCGAATGTTAATAATCGAATATTAGACCTCATTTTTTCTAACTTTGACTCCGTTAAAGTCCTTAAATCAATGGAATGTTTTCAACCTTTGGATGTACTCCACCCACCTCTAGAATTTGAAATTCATAATGTGACCATTGGCAACTTACGATACCCTATATCAGGTTTCGATTTTCATAATACGGACTACACCAAGGTATCTGCATATCTCCATGAACAAAGCTGGTCATTTCTTAAAGATCACACATCTATCGACTCAAAGGTTGATAGATTTAACTCAATAATTACCAATGCAATTACATCCTATGTTCCTAAATCTACAAACAATAATGCTAATAATTATCCTAAATGGTATACAAGGGAATTGATTACATTAGTTTGTAAGAAAAAGCTTGCACATAAATGTTTTAAAGAGTCCAAATCTATAAACAGCTATGCACTTTTTCATGATCTTAGAAAAAATTGCAAAACTTTATCTAAGAAATGTTACAATGAGTACATCGCCAAAACTGAAAGCAATATAAAATCTAATATTAAGAGTTTTTGGAAATATGTTAATTCTAAAAAACAAAATAGTTCTAATCTACCAAACACTATGCACTTTCGCAATGAATCCAGCGACAACATCAACGGCATTGTTAATTTATTTGCAAAATCATTCATGAATGTATATTCAGCTACTGATAATAGCATTCCTGACTCTGAACTCATTGATAGTCTTAACATTTCATCAGTTCGCATCAACCTTGATCAAGTCGTAAAGAAAATTAAATTGTTAGATGTATACAAATCTCCCGGCCCTGACAACATTCCACCTATACTATTAAAACAATGTGTATCCTCAATATCCTATCCACTAGTAGAATTATTTAATCAATCTCTGGAATTGGGCACTTTCCCCGAAGCCTGGAAATTAAGTTATCTTATTCCAGTATTTAAAAAGGGTAATAAGAGTGATGTCTCCAATTATCGTCCTATATGTATTTTATCCACCATACCTAAACTGTTTGAAAGTGTTGTTCTAGAAAATATTTCGAACGATATAAATAAAATAATTGTTCCTAATCAACATGGTTTTACACCTGGCAAATCTACTTTAACGAATCTTTTATTATATCAAAGTTACGTTACTAATGCTTTATCGCAGAAACTACAAGTTGACTCTATATACACTGATTTCAGTAAAGCGTTTGATAAGGTGGATCACAACATATTGTTATTCAAACTTAATAAAATAGGTATAAGGGGAAAATTTTTAAATTGGATAAAATCATATATTTGTAATAGAGAACTATTTGTAAAAATAAATTCTTTCTCTTCCTTTAAGTTTAGAGCAACCAGCGGTGTCCCACAAGGTTCTCATCTAGGACCTATCTTGTTTTTATTATTTATTAATGACATTATTACTGTTTTTCATGATGTGAACATTTTAATTTTTGCTGATGACATGAAAGTGTTTAAAGTGATACGAAATATTCAAGATTGCCAAAAGATCCAACTTAATTTGGCCAATCTGAATTACTGGTGCAGCACTAATAAACTCCTTCTAAATATTGACAAATGCCAAATTATACGCTTTCATACAATTAAAAATCCTATCATTTTTAACTACTCGATTAATGCCACTCCCTTGAAAACCGTTACTGAAATTAATGATCTTGGCATTTTATTTGACGAGGAATTATCATTCGTAAACCATATCAATAATATAGCAAACAAGGCTATGAAAACACTTGGCTTTGTTCTGCGCTCTTGTAATTCCTTCACAAATATTCAAACGGTCAAACTCCTTTATTGTTCTCTTGTTAGAAGTCAAATCGAATACAACTCATCTATCTGGTGTCCCTATTACAATGCTCATGTTCATACAATAGAAAGAATTCAACATAAATTTTTACGCTACATAAATTTCCGTCTCCATATCCCAATAGAAAATCTAAACTATACAAACTTATTATATTTTACCGGTTTATTGCCACTATCGGACAGGAGAGTTTTATCCGATCTGATTTTATTATATAAAATTGTAAACTCGCATTACCACAGCCCTGAAATTTTGTCCTTAATAATGTTCCATGTACCCAGTCGAACTACTTGAGTGCCGACGCCTTTTTACTGTGACAATACTAGAACAAATGCTCACTACAACTCGCTAGTACCTAGAATACACAGGTTAGGTAACAATTATACAAACATAGCGGACGTGTTTGGTACTGGCCTGTCACAGTA
>JADDOH010018043.1:0-13521 GCA_016648135.1 Agrypnia vestita
TTTTTTTTATTATAATATATTTATTTAATCAAAGTATGTACCATTCCTATCTATGCACTTTTGCCATCTCATAGGTAGTTCATCGATCCCTTTACTAAAAAAACCATTCGGACGGGAATCAATAAAATCTTTGAAGGCGTTTGGACTGCCCCATCGGAGTTGAATTTTTTCCTTTGCAAGAAGTTATCCAAATTTCGAAAAAATGGTAATCTGTTGGGGCAAGGTCCGGAGAGTACGGTGGATGTCTTAGACATTCCAATTGAAGCTCCTCTAATTTGGTAGCTGTCTGTTGTGCAGTGTGTGGTCTAGCGTTATCATGAAGCAGCAGTGGCCTAGAGCGATTAACCAGCCTCGGTTGTTTAGCAGCTAGCTTTTCCATCATGGTTTGCAGTTGCTGACAATAGACATCTGCCGTAATCGTCTGGCCAGATTTAAGAAAGCTGTAGTGAACGACACCAGCACTAGTCCACCAAACGCTCACAAGTACTTTTTTTGGAGTCAATTTTCGCTTGGGGCATGGTTTGGCTGGTTCGGCAGGGTTCAGCCATTGCGATGAGCGCTTTCGATTATCGTACAGGATCCACTTTTCATCACAGGTAATGATTCGATTTAAAATCCCTTCATTATTGTGCTGGTTGAGTAATGCAACGCAGCAGTCAACGCGCGTTTGTTGATTTGCTTCACTCAATTCGTGAGGTACCCACCTTTCAACTTTTTCACCTTACCAATTTGCTTCAAGTGGATTAAAACAGTTTTATCACTAACACCGCAGCCTGCAGCTAACTTGGATGTGGTTTGCGATGGATCCGCTTCCACAATAGCCTTCAATTCTTCATTATCAACTTTGGTCTCCGGCCGTCCACGGGGCTTGTTCTGCAGGTCTAAATTTCCAGAACGAAAACGTTGGAACCAAAAACGCACTGTGTTTTCTTTTGCGGCACCGTCGCCATACACATCATTAATCCTTCGAGCCGTTTCTGCAGCACTGGTGCCACGGTGGAACTCGTACTCGTAAATAACGCGATATTTCAAGTTTTTCATTTTGTAAACTGAGTGACGCAAAGAAAAAAACAATTGAGGAAAAAACAAATGAATTATAATTTTCAAAACACACATACATGAGTAAATAGCTGTATAAATTTGGATTTGGAATTTCTAACCAAAGAGAAGATATTTGAGATCAAATTTGCCAGTACGGCAAAACGCCAATTTTATATGTAAGGACCTAATATAAATTAGTAGCACTCATTTATTCCCTTCAGTATGAATGATATTATTTCACATTTAATTTCGTAAGTAACTGAAACTGTTTAACTGAAATTATAATGTCATTGGTGATTTTCTTTCTTCTTTATTTATTATATATTATTTATTTTGTATAATCCAATTTCGATATTATGTATTTAACTAGCTGAATGGCCCGGCTTCGCTCGGAACCATAATTCGGTAAGCATAGAATTGTGTTGACGTTTATTTTTTTTCAGAACCTTCTGAAGCATTATAATTTTTTCTGGAACCTCTAGACCCATCGACGCACTCTCCCGCTTAGTTATAGATCTTTTTGAATGCTTGTAGAACATTGTCTTTCCAGAACTTTCTAAAGAATTCTCAAATCCTCTAGAACTTTCCGGAACCTTTTACACTCACCGACACACTCTGTCATTCATTTTGGAACCTTATAGAACTTTCTGAAACTGTCTCTATCCGGAACATTCTAGAGCATTCTGGAACCTTCTTTTCATCTTCTGGAATCTTTTAGACTCACCGATAAACTCAGCCACTCAGTTTGGAACCTTATAGACCCTTCTTAAACTTTCTCCTTCCAGAAACTCATTGAACATTCTGGAACTTTCTAGACTCACCAACACACTCCACCACTCAGTTTGGCGGGTAGGGAAACACGGATTTTTTTTATATATATACTATCTGTGGCCGCGTGGCTTCACACGCGTAGATTTTTAGTACACTCTTTGGATCGTCATAGAACTTTCATGAAATTTATCGAATGTTCTAGACACACAGACACATTCCGCCACTCAGTGTAGAACCTTATAGAACTTTCGGGAATTTTCTAGAACCTTCTCCTTCCAGAACTTTCTAGAGCAGGTTTTTCCGGAACCTCCTAGACTCACCGACACAGTCAGCGCACCTATTTTGAAATAACCTGAAGCATTTGCGGCCTTCCCATAACAAAACAACGTGCTAGAAAACACATTTTCGTCACCAACTCCCACCAACGCACAGCCACCCCCACCACACTGGCATATTGTCGATATGACACTAAGGACTATCCACCACCATAACCACCGGTAGGTTGTTGTGGAGAATACTTTGCGGATAGGGAAACACGGCTTTCTTTTTATATATATTGATTGATAATTGAAATCGATTTATAATTATGGTGGAAAATGATATTTTAATTTTATACAAAAAATACATGACTAAAATGTAAACATGAAACTGGCTACATCTCATCGAATTATCCATAAAAGCTTTTTCGGAAAAAATCAACAATTTAACGTAATTTTTTGTGGAATATTTTATTCAGTATTATGATGCGCAAGCATAAACAGCTTACCTACCCCCCAAGAGTACCGTAAAATTCATATTGCCCAATGTTGATATAAAATTACTTTTTCGCAAATGTTTTTCCCTAGGAAGAAAATACACTCAAGGAGCACTGTGTAAAATTAATACAAAATTCATTGTATAAATTATTTAAATTGTAAACACGGATGCTACGATTTGATGTAAATTATTGAAATGAAACTTTGGTGTGAGATAAGTATTTATCATGGTAGGCATATTATACGAAGACACTGATGATAATCGATTATTTAAACATATTTAAAATTCTCTCCTACCACAAATCACTTTCTTTCTACCTCTTTTTACACATTTTTTTTTTATAAAAAAACACAGAGGAATCATCACCAGCGGCGACATCTTTGTTTACTTTGTTATGGGAATTACTTATTTTCAACCATAGAGGACTAAAGCATAGTCTCTTCAAATATTTAAAATAATTTGACCCACAAAAACAAAGTTTTCATTGTAAATTCTTTAATATTTATAAAGAAAAAGACCTGTACGCATAATTTTTCAATAGATGTCATTCAAACTCATTCAAACTTCTTCTCCGCATATGATGAATTCTTCTAGGAACGATTAATTTTCACCTATACTCCTTTATCATAATGACGTCACGCAAGTGTGATTATTCAGGAACCTAGCCTTTCAAGCGCCGTTCTTAGCATTTGGAGAAAAAAATTAATATCGTTTGAAAATAATTTCAGATTTGGTGTAAAATAATTGTTTTTGCTTGTAACTTTGCGAAAAAAATATAGAAAACAAGTAAAAACGTTTAAAGAATAAAAACTCTACAAATCGTGATTTTCAGATAAAGAACAAAACCACCACTTGTGGAACAGCGGCCGAAATAGTGAAAACCAAATGAAAGCGAATTCAATTCTGAAGTGTATCACCTTGGAACGTTTATTTTCAGCACACTCGACAGCGGTACCCGTGCTCTACCGATTGCGATATTTACTTGTAAATTTGGCCAACGGCAAAAAAGCTCTAAAACGAAGCTTATCCGTGGACACGTACTTTGGAACAAAAATTTTCTATAGACCTGACGCGCACTGTTGCGCTCTATGTTTAGAAAGTTGTCGTACTTCGCTACGATTTTTTTAACTGATTTATTAGAAAAAATAGAAAATTTCAATTTTGTATGGATATCAAAAAAATTGGAGGGGATAAAAAAATCAAAAATGGTCAATAAATGGCGCCTCTAACTATTATTGGAACGTAATACTCTATTTTTGAATATCAAAGTATACATCAGTCGCAGAAACATCGCGCTCGGTAAAAAAAGCCCAATAAAGGGTTTTCTTTTTGTCACGCCGCAAGAAAGAGACGGATACATAATTCCAACAAGAAAGACGGTTAGATTTTAAACTTTTTGCACCATTTTTTAATTTGATTTTTTTCTTAATTACTATGTTTAATTGCTAATGAAAAAGAGTCAAAAATGATCATAAAATTTCGTTTTTGAGAAGGGCCCAGCAAGAGGGGGGTAGGTGGGAGGTCCAGAGAAAGAAAATAAAAATCAGGTATTAAATAGAGTTTCGGGAAATATTTTCATTTGCAGGATCGAATGAAAACTCGCAAAATTATTAGCGTTGTAAAGTGGGTTTTCGGATTAAAATGAAAAAAGCTGAAATTCGATACATTTCTGAGGAGCAGAGACGTCCCGCGATGAATGTATTTCCCAAAAACATCGACGGGCTGCGCCCGTCTGGGGAAACTTGGGAGTTTTGGAACTGAGCTAACGGTCGATGAGTTTTTTTCGTGAAAAACGAAAACAACCACAATAACCATGCATACCGACAAGTTGTCAAAATGCGTTGTCATCGACGTCGAGTTGACGTGATAAATTTCAGTTCGATTGGATGATGGGAAGGTGTTAATTTTCACTTCCAAGACATTTCCACGTTCACGTACGGCGGCGAAACTAATATAATGAATTTAAGAAGAGAGATATCGAGCATAATATATACATCTTTAAATAATTTGATAATATGGGAATGTTCTTACGGTGAAATTGATGAACATTGAATTGTGTAAAATGATCACTTAAGCCAGCTAATACCGGTCATAAGCCCTGTGGCCACCCTATAAAGACATCCATGCATATTTATCTGTGTGAGACTTCTGTAATTTATATAAAGTTTTCTTCTTCTTCTTCTTCAAGTGCCTTATTGGATCCCCCGACGTTGACCGTCACCCGAGAGAAACCTCGAATATTTTTAAGCCAGAACAGTTGTTTTTTTATGACTCCTCTGAGGCCTTCAATCTTCCCATCGACAACCAACTGAAGTAGGGTGTGTTTTTTCCTTCTCATTATGTGAACAAATTGCGATATCTTGCGGAGCTTGACTGTTGTAAACATTTCTCTTTGACATTGGCTCTGTGTAAGACTTCAGTGTTAGTTACCATGTCGGTCCAGGATATCATTAATTATATAATAAAATTTAAGAAACAATTCACTACATAAATGTTTATCATTTAATCATGTTCGCATTTTCATACAAAAAATGGCACTGGGAAAAAGTCCCTTCAACATTTGTTGATTTTATAATAGAGACCACTTCAAATAATATATTGAGTTTTTTGGTCTAATCACAAGTTTTTTCAAATAGCGCAAATTTTGGCTTCATCTATTGGGCTATATCGTTTGTTTTTAACTTTCCTACTTTATTAATTGCTTACTTTATTTCGTCCTTTCGTGAGAATATCTACTGCATACAAATGGTTGTCACACTTGACAGTTTTCTGCTTACCATCTAGATATTTACGTTCCAATAGATTTGTTGCCAAGGTTAAAACAGATGTTGATGGAATTTTTAAAGTATCAAGAAACGTATCGAAAGTTCTATAAAAATCTTGATTTTCACGATCATTCAATCGTATTTGAATTTTTTTCAATTTTCTGCTCATACTCTGTATTATTTTTTCCAAGAAAGTAATGATACCGTGATCAGTAAAAATATTATCATCACGGAGACAAATTTGATCAAATATCTGTGACAAGATTTGTCCCTATTTTTGGCACAAATGAAACTAAACAAGATTTCGACCCTCGAGAGGTTAAACTCACAAACTGCAATGTTTGACTATGACGCAATATTGAATTATGAATACCATTATTCATATTTTTTACATCTCTATTCTAGGTAAAAATCAGTGAGTATTCTATGTCTATTTATAGTTATTTAGTGATAAACCTTATAATTTGAACATTAAATGTTTAAGTCTCACTATCTCAAAAGTACTTCAATGTCACTTAGTGAGTTTTACCTCTAGAGGGACGATTTGTTTCTGACAGACAGATAAGTGACACTTAATAAAAGCATGTAAGAAAATATATATTTAATGTGAAATAGATCAGCTTACTCAATATATTCTGCGTGGGTTGAGGAAGAACTTCGGGGAGAGCGAGGAGGAAGGAGATATCCTCGGCTCATAAATAAACGAGTATTAATTACAGAAATGAAAACACCCTTTTCAGAGGCCACCGTTTCAGCACTCTCGCCATCAATCTCCCGAAGTGGAGCTCGCCAAATGCCCACCAGAGCATCCGGAGAAAGACGCAGAAAAATTGAACAATTTATCTACAGATAAATATTCCCTAACACGAACAGATGATCCAGCTTGTAGCCGTTTTCCCGGATGCTTTTTATTCTGTTGAAGATTGAACACGCTTACATAAACTAATGCGGATGTCTATGTGTACCACCTAAAGTAAGTATATTATGTAACAATTTGCTTATAAATAAGTTAATGTGTTTAAATAAATATTATTTATTGAATTGGCGTTAACTTTGTGGAATGACATTATAATTATATATAAATAAATAGATTACTTGTCTAAGACCACTAATGAGTTTAAGATGATTACACAACTAGTTTCGATAACTACCGATGTTGTCATCAACGGGTGATGATTTAAACTGAAGCATAAGAGTAAAATTAATTATCTAAGGTACTGATAGGGGTGGGTGGAGTTATGTTTGGGGGGAGGGGGTTTGCTGGGGGTGGGGTTTGAGTTAACGGGAATAAAGTAAGGAGCGGTGAAGAATTTTGAAATATTATGTTATTGATTAGAGTTTTATTAGAATTTAAATTTTTTTGTATTTCTAAATTTTCGAGATTGTTCATTATTTGGCCTTTATATTTAACAGGGTGTAATAGTTTAAGTGTATAGGAATGGAAAGAATGATTGGTGTTAATAATGTGGTTAGCAAATTCTGAAAAATAATTACTAACAAGACCGCGACGGTGTTCTTTTATTCTAATTTTAAGATTTCTCGCGGTTTGACCGATGTATTTCATATTGCAGTCACCACATGTGATTTCATATACTCCGCTTTTTTCTAAAAAGTTTTTTTTTGATTTTGAGTTATCTAAAATTTTTCCTAAATTGTTGTTGGTGTAATATGCGGGTTGTATATGGGAAGGTAAGATGCGGGAGATTTTCTGGGTTGGCGACCCTGTATATAGAATTTTTCGCCAAGATTTATTTTTGATTTCATTATTATTGCATGCTGAGTATATGTGTTTCTTTGTTAAGTTCTTTTTTATTTTGTTTTTTAGCATTTTATCTATCATTTTATCATTATAACCATTATTTTTAGCTATTTGTTTTATTGTGTTAAGTTCACAATTATAATTTAAAGTGCTAAGGGGAACGTTAATTAATCGGTTTAAAAGGGAATGGAAACTGGCCATTTTGTGTGATATGGGGTATAAAGAATCGTGTGGAATTACAGTATCCGTATGGGTTGGTTTTCTGTATATATTGAAATCTAATTTATTATTTACTACCTTAATTGAAAGATCTAAAAAATTTAAGGAGTTGTCTAAATTTTTCTCCATGGTGAATTTAATGTTTTTGTGGAGTGTGTTAATGTGTGCAAGGAAGGAATCTAATTGTCTATCAGTACCTGTGAAAATACAGAAAATATCGTCTACATATCTTAACCATTTAAATATACAAGATTTTACAAGAGGGTGACTAGTGTTTAATAATTCTGTTTCAAGATCATTTAAGAACATTTCGGCAAGTATCGGTGACAAAGGGGATCCCATTGTGAGTCCGTCTTGTTGTTTATAAATCAAATCATTAAATTCAAAATAGTTTTGTGATGTACAGACATCATAAACTCTAGTCATTTCTTTTACAAACGTGTCATCCAAAGCAGAATCACAGAGTAATTGTATAAATACATTCTTAGCATCATGTACTGGAACATTTGTGAACAGATTAACAACATCAAATGAAATTATTTTAGAACTAGGCGGGATATCTAGATTTTCAACATTTTTAATAAATTCAAAAGTATTTTTAACACTGTATCTTGGTGAAAACAATTTAAGCGCGATTATTAATTGGTTAAGTTTCTTACAAAGATAATAATTAGGAGCACTTACATATGAAACTATAGGCCTAATTGGTATGTTAATTTTGTGTAGTTTGGGAAGTCCGTACATTCGTGGGGGTTGAGGATTCATATTAATTAGGAAATTCCCATAATTACCCGTAACAGTTGGACACAATTTAATGGTTTCTTTGATTTTAATTTGAAATTTTGGCGTTGGGTTTGTTTTTAATATTTGGAAGTTATCATTATTGAGAAATTCATTACATTTATTTAAATAATCGATTTTATCTAGAATTACAATACTGTTGCCTTTATCTGATCGTGTGAGAGTAAGATTTTTATCACTAAGAGTCTTTCTTATATTGTTCACTAAATATATTTCACTGTTATCACTATTTTTGTCTTTGGTAGTATTCTTGAAAATATCCGCACAGCGATGTTTCAGAGATGGCGATTCCTTGCTTAGGGCTGCATCAGTGTCTACTGCCAATTGGATGAGAGGTTTGTCACTAGAGGTTTTTATATTATATTTTAAACCTTTTTTCAAAAGGTTTGTTTCTTTATCGGAGAAAATGTGTCAAGAAAATGTGTCAAAATTTATCAAGACACATTTTCTCCGAACATAATTAATTTTACTCTTATGCTTCAGTTTAAATCATCACCCGTTGATGACAACATCAGTAGTTGTCGAAACTAGTTGTGTAATCATCTTAAACTCATTAGTGGTCTTAGACAAGTAATCTATTTATTTATATATGTTTAAATAAAAGCAGTAGCCGAAAGAAAACAACGAATTCTTTTGTGGAGGAATTTTATGTTCCTGTTATATTTGTTTATTAACAGTCCGACAAAGCCTAAAAATTATTGTATTATATTTAATTAGGTTTTGTGTCACTTTGATGTGTTAGTATTTACACTTTGATGATTTATTTAGTCGATAAGTTCATATATAGTTAATTAAGATTACAAAAATAAAGGCCCTTTTTTAACTAATTAACCATCAGCTATTTCTCCTAAGGGTGGCTAGAGAGCAAGCGCAGTGGCTACATTGATGCTTGACTTTTACGTAGCATATATTTTGCAAAAAAAATCGAAATAAAATATTTATGTGACAAAATATTATGTCATATTAAAATTTGAATAAAACAAATTATAATGATTTCGTTGTCCGTCTGTCTGTCTCTGTAACTTCGCGTAACGTCCATAATTTCGTTCAAATCCATGGCTAAAAAAATAAACTAAACGACCGGAGATAGGGCTCGAACCCCGGGCAAGCAAACTCAAACGCGAAGACCTACGGAAGTTGCTACCATCGTATGTACGGGACCCTTAAAAATTAGACTACATAGGGTTTATAGAGAAATTAGCAAAGATGCGGACCAAAATAAATATAATATAGCACAAAATATATTTTCTTTTGGTATACCAATTGCTTATGAACATTTTCTCCGCGACCGCTGGCGTTTCTGCTTGGTGCAGTGGTAGCTCCTCCCCCGGGACTCTCGAGTTCGATTCCCAGTGCCGGAAATTTTTTATAATTTTTATTTTATTTTATTTCGATGTCTATTTTATTTATAATATTAATTATTAAATTATGTAGTTATCGCCAGGGTTTAAAGTAGTAGGTGCCATCAACTGTCGGGGAAAAAGGTATTCAAATATTTTTATAAAAGTGGTTATTATTATTTCATGGGTGTCGGCTTTAAATAAGTCAATATTCTTTGGGAACCTGCATGAGAAACTGATAACGGGTTACAGCTAGTATGATAATAATTGTTACAGGAATATAACGGGATATAACTTTTAATTGCTTACGTCAATGTCATGCTACAATGTTCTCACTGCGCGCCCGTGGCAAAGAGCACAGAATGCAACACTCTTCTGCTCTGGCATTAGCGAAGGGAAAAACTTCATTTCAAAATGAAGACTACAACACACACACGTTCACCAATTTGAAGACTACAAAGTGTACACTACAATTGTAGTACAAACTACTTGAAGTGAAGTAATTGTAGTACTACGAAATGAAGTGAAGTAAATGAAGTGAAGTAAGCGAAGTTAAGTAATTGAAGTGAAGTAATTGAAGTGAAGTAAATGAAGTGAAGTAATTGTAATAATAATGAAGTGAAGTAATGAAATGAAGTAATACTGATTTTTTTCCCAAATAAAAATTTGGAGCTAAAAAAAAAATAAAAAAGGTCGCCAGCCAGATTTCTTCGTTCGATTCCAAAAAAATTTCAAACCATGGGGGTGGGGGTTGTTACAGATTCCAGAGATTTCTTCATATATCTACATCAACTTTCCAAAAATTTACTTTGGTGTTTGTAGTTTGTAGTGTGCACTACACATCAAAATGTGCGAAGTGTGAACTTCAATGTGGTGTAGTACTACATTGTAGTAGTGAGTACAGAGCGGACCCATCACTATCTGGCATACCATTTCGCCTCACCCACTTTCATATAATTTACTCATGCTCTTCCTTAGTTGTCAAAGCAAAATGTTGACAAGGCTGTCCTCTAATATCTGGTTCATTGGATCATTTCACGCACACCCTGTTATTTTATACACTCGCCTCATATATTTACTCCCTTTATATTAACTCGTGGCGTCTGCTTGCTTGACGAAAAAACTTTGGATCGATTTTTAACCCTTTTCCCGTGATTCAATAAAGCTGAAACTTTGCAAGCAAACTCTATCAAATCTATCTATAGAAGAAGATCTACCAAATTTTCGTTTAAAAATTAATCAATTTTTGGATTTTTCAAATTTTTAATGGTTTTTTCATACAACATAGTAAGTTGTATGAAAATATTTCAACGCGTCTGGTAGACACGGAACCTGATTACAGTATAATTTTGGATTTTTGGAATTTTTTTATTACTCTCTTTCGTAGCGTCGCTCGACCGAAGCCTAACGCGTAGGTTAAGCGCCAAACAGTTTCCACTAGTAAATGAGAAAGGGAGTATACTAAAAACTTGGTTTTTATGGGTTACTTTTTTCTTTACCCTCTTCACTTCGCTCGGTCGACACCACTAAAATAATCCTATCACAAAAGTATTTTCAATAATTAACGTTCTTTTATGTAATTTTCTTACATATTTTAAATATTTTTTATAAAAATACTTACCTACGTTAATATATTTGAATATTTTTTAAAAATGTATGAATGCACATATCGATCGTCCAGTTTATTAGTCAGACATTTTCAAATAGTATGTTTTGAGATAACGAAGAAAGCATTTTTCAAATAGTGACCATTGATCTAATATTTATGCCCAAATTTAATAAACCAAACGATCATAAAAACAACATTAATTTTATTTTATGAACAGAATAGTGAGAGTTTTTAACAAGCTTGTTATTTTTACAAACAAGTTAACAAGTTGTAGAAGAAATTGTATTTTTAGAAACCGCTTGATTTTAATAAATAAACTCCAGTGGGTAAAGCAAATATAATTATTCTGTTAATATTATTACAGTAAATATTTATGAAAATATGTTTTTTATACAAAACTATACGCCTGTACTACAAAAATATATAAACATAAATTCGAAACATTGACAAGAGTTGGTCCTGAGATATAATTTTTTTAAAATATTTAAGTTTTAATTTTAACCAGACAAAAATATTTTATCGTTTCTGTACATATTTTGTGTGAAGATTTTTAAAATATATGTAAATGTAATAAATTCTCATATTAATTATATTTTTCATAATTACACTGTGGTGGCAGAATCAAATTACTTTTATATGACTGCTCAAACGTGGAAATCTTCATGATAGCTTTACAGTCGAATGTTTTAACAATAGAATCCTTTTTACGAATTTCATCCCACCCTCTAACATAACATCCGGAATATGAAAAATACAGAAACCTTTCTGATTCCGATGAAATGTTTGTAAGAAAATCTCATAATTCTTGTAATTAAATAATTAGTTTTGACGTGAGATATTTGTACAGGCTTCCATAACCTCATAGGGCAAACGTTATTGGGTTGTGCCACAGTTATACCAGGCTGCCTTTGAAATATTCTAATAGCCTTTTTTTTAGTGAAATTTAAAATAAATTAAATTTTAATAAATATATTATTAAGTTCTACGGGTTAAGTATTTATATGTGTTACAGCTGTTTCGACTTGTAAGGCCATTATCAAACAGTGGATATACCACGTACAAACGACTTATTTATACAATTTTAAGTTACCCCTTCCCCTTTAGAGTAATTCGATATTTGTGGTGAAGCCCTGTAGTAATTAATGCTCGTTTTTTCCCGAGCACTTATCATTAAAGGTGCCTCGGTTAACGTTATGCTTAATTATCGAAATTCCCCGTTTTCTGCAAGTGTTATTTATAAATATTATTTTAATTTATGTCCTTGATTATTGGTTTTTTAAATATATTTAGAAGTGGAGAGAAGATCATTTTTTGTTGATTATTTAAAAGTTTAATATTTGGATCCTTTTTATATTTATTTATTTCTAGTTGCTCAAGTAAATTCATCCTAAAACCTTGTTTCTATATGTAAAGGTTTCGGTTCGTTATCACCTTACGGGAAGTGGTTTTCATTTAATATAAAATATTCTAAAGCCCGTTAATGATATAAGAGAACTGTGTTGATCGGCGGCGGTTATAACAATATTACGCTCAAATATTTGACAGCTACAGAGACTTTCGAAGCGAACCTATTCAAAGCGAACCGAACGAAGTATTAGTGCGAAACGCCCCTACGCAAAAGAGACAATGAAAAAACTTACAATTTGCCAAAAAAACTCGGTACTCCTCTGTAATGGACTGTAAACGGGTGCGGATGCCGCCCCCACCATGGAGATATTCACTTTCACGAGTGATTATACGAGATAAAGATCGAAAAAAATTGCGGTTCGATAAATAATGGTTCACTGACGGATGTCTTTATGCGGTGCAAGCAGCGGCGGCGGTCGAATTTGAACTGACGAGTTCGGCTCTGGTCGGCCGGCGCATCGGAGTATATTGATACCAGGCGGAGAATTTTCCTATCTCTCCCATGAACAGGCGTTCGAATACATATTATAAACATATATATTAGGTCCTTACATATGAAATTGGCGTTTAGTATGGGAGGAACATAAAGACGATTTTTTTTTATTATAATATATTTATTAAATCAAAGTATGTACCATTGCTATCTACGCACTTTTGCCATCTCATAGGTAGTTCATCGATCCCTTTACTAAAAAAACCATTCGGACGGGAATCAATAAAATCTTTGAAGGCGGTTTGGACTGCCCCATCGGAGTTGAATTTTTTCCTTTGCAAGAAGTTATCCAAATTTCGAAAAAAATGGTAATCTGTTGGGGCAAGGTCCGGAGAGTACGGTGGATGTCTTAGACATTCCAATTGAAGCTCCTCTAATTTGGTAGCAGTCTGTTGTGCAGTGTGTGGTCTAGCGTTATCATGAAGCAGCAGTGGCCTAGAGCGATTAACCAGCCTCGGTTGTTTAGCAGCTAGCTTTTCCATCATGGTTTGCAGTTGCTGATAATAGACATCTGCCGTAATGTCTGGCCAGATTTAAGAAAGCTGTGGTGAACGACACCA